>JAVJIF010014409.1:0-91099 GCA_038442645.1 Agave tequilana | reverse complement strand
CCTTAGAGAGAACTATAAGTTGCTAATCACTATTTTCATATCTTCATTCATCCACTAGTAAATATAGCCAAAATTAAGACTCCACCCAAATTTGATGAAGTTAACTTTCCCATATGGAAAGTTAGGATGAACATATTTTTGCAATCTCTAGGTAGCCGATTTGCTAAATCTTTGACCAAGCCCTATAGTGCACCTGAAGGTGAGGAGAACACTTGGTCCGATCTTACCTCCATGAAAGTTGATGCAATGTGAAGGCATCTTGCTTTAGCATAAATAAGGATGACTTAACACGGTTATCCATTATAAATTCGCCTATGAGATTTGGCAACACTTATTGGTCGCTCATGAGGGAACAACACAAGTTAGGAGAGCTAAAATTGATCTCTTGTGTTCCTAATATGAAAGTTTTAGAATGCAAGAAATAAATCTATTGATGATATGATTACTAAGTTTACTAAAATCACAATGCTCTTGCTTCTCTAGGTGATAAAATCAACAATGACAAAAAGGTGTGTAAGGTGATTCGTACACTCCCTCCATCATAGGAAGTCAAAGCTACTACCTTGAAGGAATTGAACGATAAAGACGAAATGGAGCTCATCAGTCTTATTGGTAACCTTAAGACTCATGAGATAGAGAAAAGGCTAGAGAAGAAATAGTGCCTCAAAGAAAAGTATATTGCTTTCAATTCTACCTCCACCATCTCCGATGATGAAAGAAGATGAAGAAAAAGATGAGAGCTATCTCTTCTTGTAGGAAATGTTAAAAGAATATACCATAAGAAAAAGCTCAACCATAGAAGGCGATGGGAAGGGAAGGAGGAGAAGAAAATCACATGCTACAACTGTCGAAAACCTGGACACATCATGGCTGAATGTCTATATTTCATGAACAAGATTTCTTCCTCCATGAAGCAAAAGAAGACATTTGTAAAGAAGTGACACAGCTAACATGTGTTTCGTGTCAAACACACCTGAGGTAACTCACGAAACATCTTATGTTGATATTGAAATAAGCAAAGAAAAGTTATTACAAGCTTTTAGTGAACTTTTAGAAAATTATGATTCTAAGAAGAAAGATTGTTTGAAATTGAAAAGGAAAAATGAAATGCTTAACAATCATATTGCTATTATTACAAAGAAAAGATGAATTATCTTCCACTATTATTTCAACACAAAGAGATTTTGATGCATATAGAGTTACATGCAAAGCTAAATATCTGAAAATTAATGAAATGAGATTTTATGTTAAAAACTAAATAAATGATTTGAGAAATATTTTAAAAGAATGTGCATTAACAATACTAAACTAGAAGATTTATTTTCAAAGAAACACATGCACACTTCATATGTTCAACATGATAACCATCACATGCTAAAACTTCACATGTTCATCATGCCAACACATCACATGTCAATCATGCTAAAACACCACATGTTCACAAATCACATGTTCATAAAACACATGCTCATTATGCTTTTAAATATGAAAGAATTTATAAATGTACTTATTGTGGCTGAAATGGTCATTTAACAAATTTTGTTATGATCATATAAATAGTATGAATAATCATGTTTGGGTTCGAAACTCTAACGTATTAGGACCCAAGAAAATGTGGGTACCAAAATCAACCATTCAATTATTTGATATAGGTACACACCTCCTCTCAAAAATGTAGAAAGCGGTGGTATCTTGATAGTGGTTGCTCATGGCATATGACATGGAACATCAACAATTTTGCAACCCTATCGAGGTATGTTGAAGGTGGCACCATCACCTTCGGAGATGACTCTAAGGGCACCATCATCGGTATAGGTAACATCAAGATTGGTACATCTCCTTTAATTAAAAAATGTAGTTCTTGTTGATGGGCTTTGTAACGCCCCGATTCCACAGATACGGGGACGTCACTGCAACGTATATATGTAGGTCAGAAAGTGCCCCCACGTATATACGCTAAGCATTTAGTACAAGCAAGAAATTAGAGTACAGCACAAAGCGTGGTATTCTTTCATATGCCAACATAAAAGTACAATACAAAGTCATCACAGTATGATAAACATATACACATCACATGTGTCTTTTATCACAACCAAGTCCAAAAGTAAAATATACAATAAGACACAAATGCTCACGAGTAGGATGAAGATCCCGTGAGTCAAAAGAGAAGTCCGGCACAAAAGAACTGGAGCTAGCCTGCTTGCTCACTAAGGAAAGCTCGATCTACTGTGGACGGCTCCACTTCGATCCAAGCTTCTAGACCTGAACATACAATCCAAGGGAGTCAGGACCTCCCAATAATGAACAGGCTACAGCCAAATGGCTAAGAGACAAGAGTAGAAAGGTTAGAACGCAAGTATAGCAGGTATGAACGAGTAAACATAATATCCATAAAATGGGAATCCAGGGTAAAGTTGATTACAAGCAAGATTGATTGTATACGCTTAAGTCACGGTCCCATGAGACTAGTACATCGAAGGAATAATCCAAACAGGAAACCCTCATCTATATACCCTTATTTCATGCCACAGAAATCCAAGCGTATAGAATCAGAGTTGCAAATCATACGATAATCGTAACAGAAATACATAACAAGAATAACAGAAATCATAATAAGAATAACAAGGTCCATAACAAGAGTCAAAACAGGAATCATAACTGGAAACATAACTAGAATAACGGGAATCATAATAAGTGTCACAAATGGAAACATAACTGGAATTATGACTGGAATCATAACAAGAAACATAACGGGTTATCAATTATTATTATTACTCGTCTAACCCATATATCTAGGTATGTGTCTCGGTATATATCCCAACTCACATACATCCATATATAAGAAAGTCGAGGGTTGTTGCGGAAGCCGATGGAGAACTGATAACTCTTCTTATAGTAGTTTCCATACACCTGGAACCAGTTTGGAGGCCCAAAGTCCCCCTAACACGAATCTTCTGTGGGCCCAAAGTCCCACTAACACGAGTCGTCAATATTTTATTCCATTACTATAAGCAAGGTATCATTCCGGCATCCATCACTTCCTCCCATACCCCATACAAGTTGTCCTTTTTATGGTTTATTAACATAATTATCCAATCACGGGAATGAGCAATATCATAACTGGAGTCATAACTGGAATACAGGTACTACATTCCCTTAATTGTGATAATTAAATAATGTCAGTGTATTATGCTTGGTTTTTAAGGGATAGCATGACAAGTGGTGATATACATCAAGTAACAAGTCACTAAGCACCATATACAAACACATGAACCAAGTACAAGATCCAAGTTTAAGAAGGAAATCAACTATAATAAACAGCCTAAATTAGTCGACTAGGTGGAAAGGTTAGTCGACTAATAGGGGTCTCTAGTCGACTAACAGTCTGGACTAGTCGACTAAAACTGGGTTCCAGAGAGTTGGAATTCTGTTTCAGGGAAGTTAGTTGACTAGGTTTAAAAGGGTAGTCGACTAATAGTGGACTCAAGTCGACTAACAGATACGTAAGTCGACTAAATGTGTGATACAGAGAGTTGAGTTTCTGATTCAGGAAAAAGTAGTCGACTAGGGTAAAAAGTGTAGTCGACTAATAAATATTTCTAGTCGACTAATAAATAAAATAAGTCGACTAAAACTGTGTTTCCAGAAAATGTTACGTTTCAGAGTAGATGGGTTAGTCGACTAATAGTCTGGACTAGTCGACTAATCGTGGTCAAAAAACAGAGTACAGAACAGTATTTGCTGGTTGTGTTTGATGATTAAAAACATGATTTTGAAGTCACAATTGTACAAGATATGGAAGCATAAACACACTAAGAATTGTAAGAGTTTTGGTGAGTAAAAATACTCACTAGGAACGGTTTTGTGAAGCTCTGTGGACTCGAAATGATCGTGGTCGACAATACGATCCACGGCGATGTCTCCGACGAAGAAAACTACGATCCAATCCAAAAGAAGTGGTGGTTGCTTGAGATGGAGATGATGACCTTGAGGTGTTTGAGGTTGAGATGGAGGAGGGAATTGTTGAAGGAAATTCTTTGGTGAAGTGAAGAAAAAGAAAGAGAAATGTAAAGGAATGGTTTATATAGGATTTAGATTTTGTGAAGGAGGTGCAATTAAAGTGGATGAGAGGGGTTTTAGTGTAAATGGGGAAGCATGAGGTGTCTCTTGGCCAATCAAGGCTTGCCAACATGAGGGGTGAGGTGTCTCCCTAGCCAATCAAGGCCGGCCAAAGAAGAGAGAGAGAAAGAGGGGTATTGATGATGGAAGAGTGTGGAAGTGTGTGGAGTTGTTGGAATTTTGGAATATTGGAAATCTTTTGGCTTGTGAAGGAAGGAAAGAAATAAAAGAGAAAGGAAAAAGGAAAAGAATTGATAAAAGAGAAGATATTTTCTTTGACTTGGAAAATAAAAATATTGAAAAAGACAAGTTCCCGGGTTTAAGCCGAGTATACGGAAAACATTTCGGAAAATACCGAAATCGTCCGAAATTCAAGTATCTCGGAACGACTCGCAAATTTAACCAAAAATCAATAATAATATTCTAAGACTCTCGGTGAAATCCGTTTTAAGAAATATTTTATAGTTTTAAAACTAAAAATTCCGGAATCAGTTACCTACCGACTCCGATGGAATTTTCATAAAATCATAAAATTCTCAGAAAAAGTAATTAGGTAGAAAATATGATTCTAAGAGAAAATGTCTAAAGAACGTTCTAGAAATTCCAAACCGTTTGTAAAGTAAAAATCCTGGAATCGATCAGCGACACTGGTCGACACCGGTTTTGAAGAAATTCTTTTTAATTCAAGAAAATTCCAGAAAATCATAGAAAATCTAATATATTGAAAGATAATGTTTGAAACTGAAATCGGTCAAATACAGGAAGTAAATCGAAAAATACGATCGAAAAATTGAATACGCAACTAAGTACGTATTCTGGGAACGGGGTATTACAGGCTTAAACATAATCTACTTTGTATTAGCCAACTACGTGATTGTGGTTCCAAAGTTATTTTTTGATGAATCTTCTTGCAAAATTTATGATTATAAAACCAATAAATGTATTCTCACTGGATTTCGTGAAATAATATCTATATTATTATTTGCTTAATTTGGATTGCACTATAAAATGTTTAAATATTTTTTATGAGAATTCATAGTTATGACATAGAAGATTAGGCCATGCTTCTTTTAATCATCTTTCTAGAATCAATTCTAAGAAATCGCAGAAGGGTATTCCTCATTGAAGTTTGAGAAGGACCGCTGATTTGTCACATATATTGCATTTATATTGTCACTTTACCACACTTGTTAGCTAATAAATTCTATTAATAAGTTGTCTTTTTCTTTGCTAAATGTAGGCCCAAGTGCTTAAAGAAAGAAAAGAGAAACAAGCCCAAAAGCCCACCAAATTCTGAATTAATTCAGAATAAATTCGAAATGAAGAAATTAGGGCTAAATCTTGGCATATCAAGAGGTTGAGAAGAATCCTCCCTGAATCGAGCGGTTGAAGCCACACAATCAAGGTTGTTTCGTCAACATTTGGAGCAGAAACTAGAAATCCAGCAGCACATACGGGACCAACATCAAAGCAGGAGAATGCCCCCCTTTGGTGTCGCCACGTGGCCACACCAGGGCCGCAGAAACGCGGCCCAAGCCGTGTTTTTCGCGGCCAACCTGTATCAGTTGGGGGAGCGTTTGCTCCCCCAATCTTCCCGGGATTCGCCTCCTTTGGTTTTTGACTATAAATACTTGTTTCAGCAGAGAAAAAAGCAGCGAAGACTAGGATTAAGTTTTACATTTATTTTCTTAGGATTTAGGTTCTTTGTTAGCTAGAACAAGAGTTGTAATCTTGCTTTTTAATTTGTAGTCAAGTTTCAAAACTTGTGAGAGAGAGGACTGAAAGCTTGTACTTGAAGATTGAAGTGACAGCAATACAAAAGTCGAGCAAATTTCTCTTCCACTTGCAGTACGGTATGGTTTGCATTATGTCTTTGTTTTCTTCTTCGTTTTCCATGGATAACTAAATATTTTTCTGGGCTTGCTATCGAACTCTCTTTTCTTTTCTTCTCTCCTGCTTTTAAAAGAAAAAGACCCGATGACTCATATGAATGCCTCACTTAAAAGCCTTTCTTTTTGAAAGTGTTCTTGAAGGCACATGAGGATGGGTTTGGATAGTTGAATTCACAACTCTTTCATGCACATCTCTCGAATTATTTTTAATTCATTCTTGCTTCTTCACGCTTGATGTTTTAACATTCGATTCTACGATTTCTTGAAGAAAAAGATTCAACTCTTCTAACATCTTATGTGCTTTACTTAAAGCTCTCTAAAAGACAACTCTAAGTTTTGCAAATGATCATTTGAGGGACTTAACATTTTAAGAGAAGAATAAACAATTGAGTAGTGAGATAGTGACCCAGACTTTCTTTATTACTACCAACAACAAAATAATTCTAAGTTTTCTAAATCACCTTCTCAAAATCTTTTCTAAAAGTTACAATTTTTCTTTCCTTCATCTATTTCTTTCCATTCTCTTTTTGCTAAAAAACGAACATAACTCCTTGTTTCTAAACGATTTACCGAAAAGCTTCCATCGCATCCCTCCTTGTGGACATGACCCGTTAGCCACGAGCTACACGGTAAATTCTTAAACTTATTCATTGTTTCTTTATTTTAGCAATCAATTTTGGCGCCGTTGCCGGGGAGGGAACAGTGTAGTTGTTTTAACAAGTTTTGTGTGTTGTTTCAGGGACTTGAGGATCAAGATCTAGCATTCAAGCTTTGTTAAGAAGACTTGCAAATTCTGTGCCCTACTCTCAAAAGTAGGAAACAGAATTTCAAGAAATTACTTTGCAAAATCTGAAAAAATTCATTGGACTACTAAAAACTTTGTTTTGCAGGACATATTGCTCGCAAAAAGTTCAGTTTTTATATGTCATATTGTGCTAGTTTTGCTATCCAACATCCCTGTTTTAAGTCAACAGTAAAATATTTGTTAAAAAGTTAAAAAAATTGATTAGACATTTGCATTCTAAGCACGAGTCTTTTCAATTCCTTTATTTTACTGTTGAAGAGAGCTGGAGACAAGGTATGTATGCATAGCATATAGTTTAGGTAACATTCTTGGGTGATTTTGCTTTTGAATGCTACTTTCCTATATCTTGCACACTTTGTACGAATAAATTCTAAGGGCAAAAATCCAAGTCAAGATAAGGTGGAGAAGTCATTACCCTTCCTTAGCCCACAAACCATCTCCAAGCACGCACAACCTAAGCCTAAGTAAAATCTGATAGACGTTGGCCTTAGGGACATCTCGAACTTACTAGGAGATTATGCTAAAGAGGGAAGGTATTGGAAATTGACTCCTGCCAAATCAGTGTCTAGGAAGGGGATTGAGGGCCGAAAGCCCGAAGATTGGTGGTTATTTAATTAAGGAACGTCTTTGACGGAAAACCTCCCACCAATCTTTCCCTAACCTGGCTGATTAGCTTGTGGTCAAAGTCTACATTCTATCTCTTGTGGACAATCAACCAGTTTGGAGTTGTCTAGGTCGAGGTTACCTTAGACTAGGCTTGGTTGATTTCTATTGTTGACTGTTGTTTGAACTTGTTTGTGGATGTGATTGTGTATGCAAGTGTGGTTGAGAGACCCTAATTCATCTAGGTTGACTAGAAACACATCACCACCCAAGTTTGAACCAAGACCAGATCCGGTAATGGCTCAATCAACATCACTGTAGGATAGGTTCTACCCCATTAGGACCTCACTTTCATCTTGCATTTCACTTCCATCGGTTGGTGAATACAATTTCGAGCTTAAGCCTCAATTCATCAACACACTCCCCAAGTTTCATGGTCTTGAGTCCGAAGATGCCTACTTCTTCATAAGAGAATTTGAGGATGTATGTCTAATGATGAAAATCTCACACCTTGTAGACGATGCTATTAGGTTGAGATTTGTCCCATACGCACTTAAGGACCTAGAAAAGAAGTGGCTCTACAGCTTAGCAGCCGGTTCCATCAAGTCATGGGATGGTTTCATCAAGGTTTTCTTGAAGAAATTCTATCATATCCATAAAACCGCTCTCATTAGAAAGACGATCATGCAATTTAAGCAAGAACCAAGTGAACCGTTCTGGAGGTACTTTGAACGCTTTAAGGACCTCCTTGTCTAATGTGCACACCATGGAAAAGAAAAATGGCGACAATGCCAAATTCTCTATGACGGTTTAGACTATTCCAAAAACCCTCTTAGAAAATATGTGCCAAGGGGTTTCTTGCAGAAAGATGAAGATGAAGGATGGGATTTGTATGAAAATTTAGCTGAGAAGACCATCCAATGGGAATCTGCTAGTGAGACCTCTAGGAATCCTAACTCCATCTCTTCAAAAGGAGGTCTCCATTCCATCGAATCTTCTATCGCTAATGAGGCTAAGTTAGCTAATTTGGCTAGAAGACTGGAAGCTCTAGAAACGAAAGAACCAAGTCCAGTCAATCAAGTCAGCCCGAACCAATTTTCACCCCCGAGCTGCACTTACTGTCAAGCCATGAATCATGTGTTCGAGGAGTGCCCAGTGTCTCAGGCTCAGCAATCCTATCATGAACCGATGAATGCGGCCTTTTCAAGGCCGAATAACAATCTGTTGGCCCAAAGGCCATTAGCCTGATATTTTGATGATAACAAAACATATCTAGTTATGTTTTTAACAATCTAGTTTAAAAGAATTTCAGGTTTAAAATAAGTTAATTTGATGGCTCCGCATCAAGACTCACAATTTCGATGCCACTAAAGATTTGCATTCCAAGCCTTGCACGGTAGAAAAGCTTCGGGATCAAAACATTGAAGAAAAGATCAAGATTTGTAACTTACTTTTACTTTTTGATATTTTGTCAAAACCTAGATGATAGAGGTAGAATATTTGGGATTGTCACTCACACACACTTAGTATTGCTTGATGGCTTCAAAAGAATTTTTATATCAGAATTTCTAACTTAGTTTTTAGAAATACCATGTTTTGGAAAAACCGTTTTTAGAAAAACATTTTATCAAAAAGGGTTTTTACCAAAAATGATCTAACATGTTTGGGTGTTGATCAATGATCATACTCTTAGTTTTATTAGGTTTAGAATCTTATTTTCAAATCCTTAAACAAAAATATTCAATCTAAAAATTTCCTTTTTAGCAGACTCTGTATAAACAGATCTGACAGAGTCCGGTCGACCAGCCCAGTCGACCGACGTGCACGGCTGTGCATGTGTGCATGTCAGCCGACCGCCCGGGTCGACCAGGCACTTGTCAGTGCTCTCTGTTTATTTCGGTCGACCGAGTCGGCCGACCGTTTTTTCCCAACGGTCAGAAATATTACCGTTGGCGGTCGACCGGCCGGTCGACCGTTAGCTGTCAGAAAGTCTGACAGACTCCAACAGCTCTATTTTCTGACAGATTTTGTTGAGATCTCACCCCAACGAATCTCTTAGGTTGTTTACCCAGTTTTTCATCCACTATATATAGTGGGTCATTTCAACATGATAAGACAACAATTTTCACATGATTTACATAAAAAATTCTAAGTTTTAAAAGCATTTCATTTTAGAAAAGATTTTCATCAAAGCCAAAATTTCCAAACACCTACTTGAAGCAAATCCCTCTACTTCACTCTAGTCATTTGCACTTCACAATTCCAAGTACTATCTCTACATATTGGTTATAGGATTGTGTTAAGTGAGCCATTTGTGATCAAGTGTGATCAACTTTATTCTTGAGCAAAGTTGTAGAGGCATCGGCCTCATGCGAGCTAGTGTGCTCCAAGTGGTGTTACGACATCACGAGAGATAGGACAAGTGTGTCCTTGTATTGGAGATCCAGTAGGATCAACAATAGTGGAAATCCTTCAAGTGTGAAGGCAGGGACGTAGAGCGTGGCTCGAACATCGGAAACATATCCTCGTGTTTGCGTTTGCTCAAATTTCTCTAAACTCAATCTCTCTTTATTACTTGCACTATTTATGCTTTTTAGCTTGCAAGTGTTTTAATTGAGCTTATTGTTTTAAGTAGATTTTAATTCCGTATTATTGTCATATTTCATATAGCCATCACCTATTCACCTTCCCTCTAGGTGATTTCAATTGGTATCAGAGCCTAACCCTACTATTTGGTTTAACCACCTTAGGGAGATCCTTGTATTTGGCTATATCATTTTGTTGCATTCTTCATTTGTTGTACATCTTATTCATTATCCATGGCTTCAATTGATTTTTCTAGCATCAAGTCCCCACCCAAATTGATGGCTTGAACTTCCCCATTTGGAAGGTCAAGATGAACCTTTCCTTAAGTCCCTAGGAGTTAGGGTTGCTAGGGCCATAACTAAATAATTTATAGAACTCTCACCGATGAGAGATCATGGTCCGAGGACACCACCAAGGACTATGAGGCAAATTCTAGGGCTCAATATGCATTAGCCCAAGCCCTTAATGAAGATGACCTCTCACGCATCATAAATTGTAAATCCACATATGAGGTGTGGAATATTTAATTGTGACTCATTAGGGAACATCACAAGTCAAGAGATCCAAAATTGACTTGCTTCGTTCTCAATATGAGAACTTTTACATGCCTGAGAATGAGAGCATTGATGACATGCTCACTCGGTTCACCAAAATAACAAATGCTTTATCTTCTTTAGGTGATGCGATCGATAATGACCAAAAGATAAGGAAGGTCATTAGAGCTTTTCCCAAAGCTTAGGAAGTCAAGGCAACCACCCTCAAGGAGCTCAACGATCGGGAGGAAATGGACTTCTCGGCTTCATCGAAAATCTCAAGACCCATGAGATGGAGATGAAAATTAGAGAAGAAAGGGAGGCACCGAAGAAGAAAGCCCTTGCTTTCAAAGCTACTCCAACCAATCATAATGAGGAGGACTCATCGGAAGACTATGATGAGGACTTGCCATGCTCATCCGGAAGGTGGGCAAAATGTTCTACAAGAAGGGGAGGCAAAGCAACTTCCGAAGAGGGAAACCTCAAGGAAGATTCGAAAGGAAAAGAGAGGAGCCGGGTCCTTGCTTTCATTGCAAGAAGATCGGACACCTCATTGCCGATTGCCCCGCTCTCCAAGCTACACCTCCAAGAACGGCCCAAAGAAGAAGAAGGCAATGGTGGCCACGTGGGACGATACAGAGTCGGAATCCGAGGAGGAGAACGACGCCGCACACATGTGTTCATGGCACATGGAGATGATGCTTCTAAGGTAATTCTCGACAACTCCATAGAAGATGATGAATTGACTATGGATGAATTAGCACAATTCTTTGAAGAACTCCAACATAGATATGAGATTTCACAATCTCATAATAAGAAATTAAAAAGAGAAAATGATTCTTTGAAAGATAAAATTAATATTGTATTAAAAGAGAAAAATGATTTGTCTATTACTTTTGAGAAATTAAAAATTAATTTGATAAATATAAAATATCCACTAAAGGAAAAACTTCCATTTCTTCATGTAATAAAAATGATTTTGTTTAAATACAAAAACGGGTTGATGTTTTAGATTCAACTCTTAAAAAATGTGCTTTTGACTTAAATAAATTTGTAACTAAGTTTCCCAAAGGAGTAACCCAAGGGAAACACACTCACCATAGACATGCACAGATACATGCACACACACATAAGCATGCTCACATGTATGGTAGTGGTAGGATTTATATTTGCACTCATTGTGGCCGCAAAGGCCATTTAGAAAAAATTTTATTTTGCTAAACTTAACATGACTAATAAACATGTTTGGGTTACCCAAGTACTAACCATAAATGTAACGCCCCGATCCGGCGGGTACGGAGACGTTACTGCGACGTATATACGCAGGTCAGAAATACCCCCGCGTATATACGCTAAGCATCAGTACAGGCAAGAATCAGAGTACGGAAGCAAGTGGTGCATTATACATTCCAACACGAGAGTACAATTACAATGTTATCACAAGAAGTGATAAATATTACAAGAATATTTCATCACCAATATGGCGTAATTGCGAGAATACAAGTAGGTGTACAAGTATGAATAGTACAAATGGAGGCTCAGAGTCATAACATGAAAACTCTAGAGCCGGATAAGGGGGCCTGAAAGCATGGAGCTCTGAACGGTCAGCTGGAGATCCACGCTACCGCTGCGCCACTCTGATCAGCAACTGGGAGAATCCACACGCTCCAAGCTGCAAGACCTGGACATGAGGATCCAGAGGAGTCAGAACTCCCTAGGCAAGTAGTGATGCGAAAGCCAGGTGGCGAGTATGGATAAGCACAAGTATACTGATAAGTCTGGATCATAAACATGCATTGAAAACCGTGCTGTGGCACAAGCATGCAGGAGCAAGTAGATATACAATAATTGATATCAGGCAGGAAATACTCACGATATGATAAGATAAGAGCAAAAGACTGGTGGAATAGAACATAAGTGGAAAGGCAGGACATGAACAGGTATAGTATAATAATCATAAAACCGGAAATCCGATGTAAAGTGCGATAGTAACAAACTCAGCAAAGCATACAACAGACCCATAGTTAGCATCTTTTATTAATGGAGCCGTCTACGTTGTAGGCTTCAGTATGCGTCCCATTCCACATACTTCCACTTATAACTATAGAGCAAGTTATTTGGAAACTGATAAAGTTCGATGAATCATGTTTCGGATGGGCCCCGTACATGCCCGGGACAACGGTCCAGGAGTATCCGGTGCTGAGCCGGAACGTACCGCTAGGTACCGGGACTTATTTACGCCCGAACAGGTATAGAGTATCGCAGATCCCATAGAAATAGGCCTAAGGCGTGTGCATACTCGGCAGGAATAATCAGGAGTAGGGGTGCCAGCACACCCCCACGGAATCCCTGGTGGCGGCCAGGTGATCCCTCAAGTATGTGGCCACACGCGGCTCGATAAGACCACCATAAACATGATTAATCAGGGCCCATCAGTTTCCCTAAACCGGTGCAAGTTGTCTTATAATGATTTAATATGTAATTATCAATTTACGGGAATAGCAGGAACAGGACATGATCAGGAATTCAGGTGTACATGAGTACATGTATAACAGGAGTACAGGTCACTGTATATAATACAGGATAACATGGCAGGATTCCCATAAATATGATAATCACGGTCAAGTATTAATATTTTCAAGAGACAAGTGATAAGCCATGTCATAATAAGAAGCAAGTGCTAAGTAGTAGCATGTTAGGTGTCAGGTGATAACACAACAGTTGCCAAGTGTTACAGACAGGGGTCAGGTATTAGCATACAAATGATAGTTATTAAGTAAAGCATGACAAGTGTTAACATATCCAGCAGGTACTTGTCAAGTGATAGAATAATAGCTGAACACAATCAAGGAAAGGGTTAGTTCCAAACAGCATAAATCATGAATAATACAAGTCGACCGATGAAATGGAAAGGCAAGAAGAAAGCGAGAACACTCGCCTAAGTCTCGAAAATATAGTGAAATCCCGATCTCTGGAATCCAGGAAATCAATGCGTCAACGCTTTAGAGAGAAAGTGAGAGCTAGAGATAAAAGTCCATGGAGAGAGAAACCTAGAGAGAGAAGTATTGGAAAGAGAGAGTGCACAGGGAGACGCGAGTTATGCGAGTGAGACGCGGGGGTCGCAGACGCGGGAGTCGCGTCACGGGAATAGCAGACGCGGGAATCACAGACGCGAGAATCGTGTTGCGAAGGTGCCACAAACGCGGGGTTCGAGACCCGCGTCCAAGTCAGGACACGAGGAGAACGCGGACGCGGTCGTGGGTTCCGCGTCGCGTTAACACGAGAAGAACACAGACGCGGGCATGGGCTCCGCGTCGCGTCGATACAAGAATACGAAGACCGCGTTACACAAATGTCAAGAATGCGGAGATCGCGTTAAAGATTTGCTTGGACGCGAAGGTGAGCTACGTCTAATTAACAAGAAGAGAGAGAGACAAGACAAGAGAGAGGGAGACAGTATTCATGGAGAGGAGGAGAGAGAGACGCAGGAACAGAGAAAGAGAGAGACGCAAGGAAAAGCAAGGAACAGTGAAGGAGGTGATGATGAAGGTTAAGAAAAGATGGTGGTGGTGACGTTAGTATTGTATTTGAAATTGTCACCGGAATGATTACTGGAATAATCGTGAACGATTACCGGAATAATCATCGGAGATGTTGCCGAAAAAAGTCACCGAAATGATTACCTGAATAATCGTGAACGATTACCGGAATAATCATCGGAGATATTGCTGACGAAAAAGAGCTTGGCCCCAATCCAAGGAGGTTGGCCGGCCTTGGTAAGATGATGGGGTGGTGGTTTTGTGGAGAGGTTGTTGTGGTGGTAGTTTTGGAGAAGGTAATGGAGAAGGTGGAGGCTTTGGTTGAGTTTTTGGAGCTGTGGTGGTTTAAATGGAGATGGAGGGGGAAGAAGATAAAGGTAGGGAGTTAGAGAAGTTGTAGTGGTAGTGATTGTCGTGGAGATGAAGGAGGAGTTGGTGGCGGTTAAGGTTTTGGTGAAGAGAAAAATGAAGTGAAATGAAGAAGGAAAGGTTTATATAGGAATTAGATTTTTGAAGGTGATGTAAAAAGTGTTTAGGGAGGGGGTTTTTGTAAAATGGAGAGGTGAGGTGGCTCTCTTGGCCGGCCATGGTGATGGGAGAGGGGTTTGAGTGTTTTGGGATATTTTGGAGAAGATATTTTTAGAGGAGGTGATATTTTGGAGGAAAGATGTAGAAAAATAATGGAAGAATGGAGAAGTTTGGAGAATTTGGTGGAAAGAAAAGGAAGGAAAGAAAAAGGAAAAAGGAAAAGAAAATGAAAATAAGAAGATATTCTCTTGGAAGAAAAAGTAAACATAATTAGAGTGGCGGATTCTCGGGATTCAGTTGCGGATGCGGAAACTTTTAGAAAAATACCGAAATCGTCCGAAAATCAAGTATCTCGGAACGACCCGCAAAAATTCTCAAAAATCAAGAATATTATTCTAAGAATCACGGTAAAATTTGTTTCAAGAAATTCTTTATAGTTTTTAAAATCCTGGAATCGGCTGTCAATATCGGTCGACACCAAATCTGGCAGAAATCTGATAAATTCTGAAAATTCCCAACAAATGAATTAAAATAGTAAATATTATTCTAAGTAAATATGTGAAAGCGGTTTCTCAAAATTTGACTCCATTTGTAAATTAAAAATCCAGGAATCGGTCAGCGGCACTAGTCGACACCGGTTTTGAAGATTTTCATTTTAATTCAGGAAAATTCCAGAAAATCACAGAAAATCTAAAATATTGGAAAATGTTGTTTAAAACTGAAATCGGTCAAATCTAAATATCAGAAAGACCAAATCGAGCAATTCACTAGGATCGGGTTCTCAGTTCAGACTAGGGCTGACTCCGAGTCCGTGAATCTGGATCCAAGACAAAACGATCGTATAAATAATTCATAATACAAAATAAATACAAGAAGTAAATCGAAAAATACGATCGAAAAATTTGAATACGAAACTAAGTACGTATTCTGGGAGCGGGGTGTTACATTCCATCCACCTTACAAAAAATTGCGTCCTCGCAATTTCGATAAGGGGTAAAATGAACACAAGGGGAACATGGACAGGAATTATACCAATCAAGATATGAAGCACTATAGGTAGGGCTCTCAAGTTGACTGAATAGAAATCAGAATATAGATATCTTCTGCACCTCTGGCAGTATAAGTCTTCGAACGATGCCGAATAATACTGACTGATAACACAGCTTGCAATAGAATTCCCACTGTACTGCATACTTGATAGCTCTCTGTGAATAAGCCAGAATACCGAAGATAAAGAAAACCCTGATAGTCCTGAGCATAATAAAGAAGACCGATAATTGAGCATTCCGAATACCAGGCATCAATTACTCTGAAAGATATAGCCGAGAATATAGAATATTCGTAGAGAATTCCGACTACTGACCCCTGAAAGATAACCCGATTAGGATCAACCCTGAGAATACCAAGCTTCATAGAGTTAGCCAAAGAGATCATGTCATAGCATCATTCAGAACCAGCCTATACCTCTTTAGTCTACGCATATCTTAAGTTGATATAAAGGCTTCGAAAAACCAAAACAGGGGAAAGATGGAAGGGATTAGGAATCAAAGGAAGAATGATCAAGAAAAATAGATAACTCTGCACTTGTAGTTGGAGTGTATAATCAGGACTCATGCATTCCAGTTGCAAATTTCTTTACCATTAATTTGCCGTCTGGACGTACTGAGGATGTAGAGCCTAGGCTCTGATACCATCCTGTAACGCCCCGATCTGGCGGGTACGGGAGACGTTACTGCGACGTATATACGCAGGTTAGAAATACCCTCACGTATATACGCTAAGCATCAGTACATGCAAGAATCAGAGTGCGAAAGCAAGTGGTGCATTATACATTCTAACACGAGAGTACAATTACAAAGTTATCACAAGAAGTGATAAATATTACAAGAATATTACATCACCAATATGACGCAATTGCGAGAATACAAGTAGGTGTACAAGTATGAATAGTACAAATGGAGGCTCAGAGTCATAACATGAAAACTCTAGAGCCGAACAAGGGGGGTGAAAGGATGGAGCTCTGAACAGTCAGCTGGAGATCCACGCTACCGCTGCGCCACTCTGATCAGCAACTGAGAGAATCCATACGCTCCAAGCTCCAAGACCTGGACATGAGGATCCAGAGGAGTCAGAACTCCCCAGGCAAGTAGTGATGCGAAAGCCAGGTGGCGAGTATGGATAAGCACAAGTATACTGATAAGTCTGGATCATAAACATGCATTGAAAACCGTGCTATGGCACAAGCATGCAGGAGCAAGTAGATATACAACAATTGATATCAGGCAGGAAATACTCACGATATGATAAGATAAGAGCAAAAGACTGGTGGAATAGAACATAAGTGGAAAGGCAGGACATGAACAGGTATAGTATAATAATCATAAAATCGGAAATCCGATGTAAAGTCCGATAGGAACAAACTTAGCAAAGCATACAACAGACCCATAGTTGGCATCTTTTATTAATTGGAGCCATCTAAGTTGTAGACTTCAGTATGCGTCCCATTCCACATACTTTCACTTACAACTTATAGAGCAAGTTATTTGGAAACTGATAAAGTTCGATGAATCATGTTTCGGATGGGCCCCGTACATGCCCGGGACAACGGTCCAGGAGTATCCGATGCTGAGCCAGAACGTACCACTAGGTACCGGGACTTATTTACGCCCGAACAAGTATAGAGTATCGCAGATCCCATAGAAATAGGCCTAGGGCGTGTGCATACTCGGCAGGAATAATCAGGAGTAGGGGTGCCAGCACACCCCACGGAATCCCTGGTGGCCGCCAGGTGATCCCTCAAGTATGTGGCCACGCGCGGCTCGATAAGACCACCATAAACATGATTAATCAGGGCCCATCAGTTTCCCCAAACCGGGTGCAAGTTGTCTTATAATGATTTAAATGTAATTATCAATTTACGAGAATAGCAGGAACAGGACATGATCAGGAATTCAGGTGTACATGAGTACATGTATAACAGGAGTACAGGTCACTGTATATAATACAGGATAACAGAGCAGGATTCCCGTAAATATGATAATCACGGTCAAGTATTAATATTTTCAAGAGACAAGTGATAAGCCATGTCATAATAAGAAGCAAGTGCTAAGTAGTAGCATGTTAGGTGTCAGGTGATAACACAGCAGTTGCCAAGTGTTACAGACAGGTGTCAGGTTTTAGCAAACAAATGACAGGTATTAAGTAAAGCATGACAAGTTTTAACATATCCAGCAGGTACTTGTCAAGTGATAGAATAATAGCTGAACATAATCAAGGAAAGGGTTAGTTCCAAACAACATAAATCATGAATAATACAAGTCGATCGATGAAATGGGAAAGGCAAGAAGAAAGCGAGAACACTCGCCTAAGTCTCAAAAATATAGTGAAATCCCGATCTCCGGAATCTAGGAAATCAATGCGTCAGCGCTTTAGAGAGAAAGAGAGAGCTAGAGATAGAAGTCCATGGAGAGAGAAACCTAGAGAGAGAAGTATATGGAAAGAGAGAGTGCACAGGAAGACGCGAGTTATGCGAGTGAGACGCGGGGGTCGCAGACGCGAGAGTCACGTCGCGGGAATAGCAGAGCGGGAATCACAGACACGGGAATCGCGTTGCGAAGGTGCCACAAACGCGGGGTTCGAGACCCGCGTCCAAGTCAGGACACGAGGAGAACGCGGACGCGGTCGTGGGTCCGCGTCGCGTTAACACGAGAAGAACACAGACGCGGGCATGGGCTCCGCGTCGCATCGATACAAGAATGCGAAGACCGCGTTACACAAATGTCAAGAACGCGGAGATCGCGTTAAAAATTTGCTTGGACGCGAAGGTGAGCTGCATCTAATTACAGAGAAGGAGAGAGAGACAAGACAAGAGAGAGGGAGACAGTGTTCATGGAGAGGAGGAGAGAGAGACGCGGGAACAGAGAAAGAGAGAGACGCAAGGAAGAGCAAGGAACAGTGAAGGAGGTGATGATGAAGGTTAAGAAAAGATGGTGGTGGTGACGTTAGTATTGTCTTTGAAATTATCACCGGAATAATCGTGAATGATTACCGGAATAATCATCGGAGATGTTGCCGACGTTGTCACCGAAATGATTACCGGAATAATCGTGAACGATTACCGAAATAATCATCAGAGATATTGCCGACGAAGAAGAGCTCGGCCCCAATCCAAGGAGGGTGGCCGGCCTTGGTAAGATGATGGGGTGGTAGTTTTGTGGAGAGGTTTGTTGTGGTGGTAGTTTTGGAGAAGGTAATGGAGAAGGTGGAGGCTTTGGTGGAGTTTTTGGAGTTGTAGTGGTTTAAATGGAGATGGAGGAGGAAGAAGATGAAGGTAGGGAGTTAGAGAAGTTGTAGTGGTAGTAATTGTGGTGGAGATGAAGGAGAAGTTGGTGGTGGTTAAGGTTTTGGTGAAGAGAAAAATGAAGTGAAATGAAGAAGGAAAAGTTTATATAGGAATTAGATTTGTGAAGGTGATGTAAAAAGTGTTTAGGGAGGGGGTTTTTGTAAAATGGAGAGGTGAGGTGGCTCTCTTGGCCGGCCATGGTGATGGGAGAGGGGTTTGAGTGTTTTGGGATATTTTGGAGAAGATATTTTTGGAGGAGGAGATATTTTTAGAGGAAAGATGTAGAAGATAATGGAAGAATGGAGAAGTTTGGAAAATTTGGTGGAAAGAAAAGGAAGGAAAGAAAAAGGAAAAAGGAAAAGAAAATGAAAATAAGAAGATATTCTCTTGGAAGAAAAAGTGAAAATAATTAGAGTGGCGGATTCCCGGGATTCAGTTGCGGATGCGGAAAACTTTCGGAAAAATAACGAAATCGTCCGAAAATCAAGTATCTCAGAACGACCCGCAAAAATTCTGAAAAATCAAGAATATTATTCTAAAAATTACGGTTAAATTTGTTTCAAGAAATTCTTTATAGTTTTTAAAAATCCTCGAATTGGCCGTCAATATCGGTCGACACCAAATCTGGCAGAAATCTGATAAATTCTAAAAATTCCCAAAAAAATGAATTAAGATAGTAAATATTATTCTAAGTAAATATGTGAAAGCGGTTTCCCAAAATTTGACTCCATTTGTAAATTAAAAATCCAGGAAACGGTCAGCGGCACTGGTCGACACCGGTTTTGAAGATTTTCATTTTAATTAAGAAAAATTGCAAAAAATCACAGAAAATCTAAAATATTGAAAAATGATGTTTAAAACTAAAATCGGTCAAATCTAAATATCAGAAAGATCAAATCGAGCAATTCACTAGGATCGGGTTCTCGGTTCAGACTAGGGCTGACTCCGAGTCCGTGAATCTGGATCCAAGACAAAACGATCGTATAAATAATTCATAATACAAAACAAATACAGGAAGTAAATTGAAAAATACGATCGAAAATCTGAATACGCAACTAAGTACGTATTCTGGGAGCGGGGTGTTACAATAAAGGACCCAAAAAGATATGGGTACCAAAAGACACACCAAATTTAGTTGATACAGGTGGGTCTTCATCCTCCAAGACTTAGGGGGAGACGGTGCCCGGGTGGTGGATGCATCAAAGCTCAAAGATCACATCGCATTTGCATCACTATTATGGAGGCACCTATTTTGGAGAATACCCTCGGTTTGGTAATTTCTCCATTTAAAAGTTTTTATTTTGTTTATATATACAAATGCATAGGATTGTTAGTTTTGTGTTACATTGATATGTGTTAGTGTAAACTAACATTTCCATCATACTTGTGTATATGCTTTGTTCTAATTCATGTTATCTTACTTTATGTCATATTTTTGTTGTGTCCACATGTCTAGTTTTGATCATATATCTATATACACATTTTGTCAAAAACTAAAATAAATGTTTAAAAGTCATATTTAAAGCAAATACATTAGAGATGGCAATTGCGCACCTCAACTCATATTTAGAGAAACCTCGAGGGAGAAATTCAGAACCCTTCACCTGGTATTCAGCTTCAACATCTCGAAACCTGTGTCTTTATATGGAAAATAATAAGTAAAAATATTTATATAAATTTTATTAATTATTATAACTAATAAAGTTTAAAATCATGTTTTAAAATTTTGTATGTTGAAAATATTCTTCTTATTATTTGTTAAACAATTTTAGATATTTTTTTGGGGTCTTTGTTGCTGACAGTTTTTGGGAAAGACCGGCCGACCGGAGCTGAGATCCGGCTCCGGCCGACCGACCTTGCCTGGAAGAATGTTTTTATTCTTCTCTGTAGCTAGCCGACCGGTGCGGTCGACCATTTCATCTGTCAGAGTTCTCGGGTATTTTCGGCCGACCGCTACGGTCGACTGTTTAGTCTGTCAGTGGTCTCGGGTATTTTCGGTCGACCGGACCGGTCGACCGGGAGACGGGAATCTGTCATTTACCCTCCCTATTTAAAGCCCTTACTCTCTCATCTCTCTCATTCTCACCGCTGACACCTCTTTTCCCTCTCTCTAAAAACCCTAATCACCTCATCCCACTTCAATCTATCACAAATCCTTGCCTAGATTTCTCAAATCTTTCCTGGATCGTCTCTCTCAGGCCCGATCTACGTATAATCTCAAGGATTTTCGGTTGTGGGCTCTTGATTTTTTCATCCTTCAAGGTAAAAATCTCATTTTTCTTTAGATCTTTCTTTTCATCTTGTTGTTCATCCTATTTTTGTCAAGATCTATCTTTCATCTAGACTAGATCAAGTCCTAATCTTGTGATTTCTCTATTTTTGACCTAGATCTATCTTTTTAACCTAAAAAAAAAATTATGCCTAAAATATCTAGAGCCGAGAAGGGAAAATCAGTAGCCCCTTCTTCTTCATCCACCAAGTCTAAACCTCCATTTGTTTCCGATCTAGTAGAAAATCGGTATATCCTCCTTTCGAGGAGAACCATCATTTCTGGGAGATGTGTTGTTGTAAGATCCCTAGTTAGAAATATAGTATTTTCAATTTTTCTAAAGTATTTATTTTGATTTACTGATTATTTTATTTAATCAAGTTAATTTATTTCTCCTGTAATTATTAATGTTGAATATGCAAATTATTTTCAGATAGTAAATGGCAAATTATTCTTCCATTATAATTATTATTTATTATTATTTCTATTAGTGTATTATTATTTCCATTGTTAGTGTTCAGTAATTATTATTAGTGTTGCTATTGTTACTGTTAATTATTATTATTAGTTTGGTCATGTAATGTTATTGGTATTATTAATATTATTATTTTGGTTAAGTAATGTTATTGCTAATATTGGATTATTATTTTGTAGTGGTGTTTGTAATATTCCTCTTCCCTTGATTCCCATTCATGTCTTATTCCTTGATTCTAAACCACTACCCATTTGTGCCCATTCACCCATTTGGATCTATATACCCATTAGTGATCCAAGACCCACTTAACCTATTTGGATCCTAACTCATACCCATTAACCTAAACCCAACACTCATTTATCTATTTGGACTCAAACCCTCAATCCAATAGCATGTCCATATCCACAAATCCATTCCTAATCCAACCCGTTATCTTTATACCCAATACCCAATATGACTTCCTATATAATCGCTTAAACAAGAAACCCTAAACCTAATCATTAATCCTAAACTAATCCTCCTACACCTACAGCCGTCTCTCCCTGCCACATATCAACACCCGAGAACTCCTCCTCCAGGCCAAGCTTGGCCGACCCTCTCCCCTTCATGGCCGGTGCACCCCCGCAGCCAGAGCGTGCCCAGGCCAAGCACAGGCCCCTCCTCTCCGGCGACGACGAGCAGGACCCCAAGAGCAGCAGCTGCCGCACCTTCCTCCTGCAGATCCCGTCCCCTCCATGGCCGGCCCAACAGGACAGCCAGCAGTCCAGGCCCCCTGCAGCCCTGCCTCCTTCTATGGCAGAGCTCCTCTAGCCGAATCCAACGAGGCCCAGGCCAGCGCCCACTCCAGCTCCTTCCCAGCACAACCGCAGCCGTCCTGGCCTCCTCCCCTGCTGCACAGATCAGCAACCAACAGCCTTGGCGCAGCAGCACCTGGCCATGACAGCAGCGACACCAGCAGCCAGAACTGCGCAGCGGCGAGTCCTCCTCCACGACAGCCCAGATCCAACAGCGGCAGCAGGACAGCGCAGCAGTGCATAGTCGGATCCCCTCCTCCTCGGCCGAGCAAACCGCGCCAATGGTTACGCGCACACGGTACCCTTATGTGAGTGTATTCTCCTCCCTCTTTTGATTACTCCCATTTTTTGTATATTTGATTGAGTTGTAATGCTATGTGTATATAGAATTAATGTAGAATTTGTATACCTTGATGTGTGCAAGGGAGGAGCTTGAATACATATAATCGTATGTGGGAATAAGTGTTGATGTACCTCAGACTGGTAAGTGCCCAGGCAGAGATATTAGTCGACTAATACCTGATATTAGTCGACTAATACCTCTATTAGTCGACTTACCCAGCCTTTTAGTCCACTAACTTACCTTCTAGGAAAATGGTAGACTATCTGTTTGTTCCCTGTAATTACCTGTCAGTCGACATGCCCCTTTAGTAGTCGACTAATAGTCTTAGTAGTCGACTACACCTTGCCCTATAGTCGACTAATTGAGTATCCTGGAAGTGTCTAACTCTCTGTATCCCTGTTAGTCGACTTAGTCCACTTGTTAGTCTACTAACCCTCCCTCTAGTCGACTTACTCATCTCCCCTAGTCGACTAATGCATGTCTGGCTGCTGTGTATAGTTTCTTTATGGATTGTGGACTTTGCACTTGAATCATGTATTGACTATTGATGGATGAATATGATTTCGAGGAATAGATATTGGTTGAATTGACTTGATCTAATAGATCTTAAATGCATGTATATGTTATGTTGCCAAGTTTTGGGATCTGGTGTTTGACCTTAATAGGAGTGAGTAATTGTGAAGACTTGGGAATCAGAGTAGAATGGCAGGGTGAGAGGACTGAGCGTTGATTATGGATATATTGGAACGACAGTTTATTGTATTGGATTACTCGATGTGAATTGATACATGACGATCATGTGACTATTGGACATATGAGTTGGTTGTAATGACTTTGAATTGATCTGAGACTTATGTTATTTACATTGAATAATGATCAGTAATTAGATATGACTGAATCAGTTGGGTTGTGATTTATATTGATCTTGAGTTAGAGAGTATCCAGAATTTATATTCTTTATATTAGAGCCTGATCTGTATTAAGATGAGATTGACGTTGTTGGTTATAGTTATGAGCATTTGGGATTTGTTTAGATGATATGTTGTTGATGTTGAGTACCAAGAGTAGATATTCTAGACCACATGTTATTTGAGGATATTTCCTATTTAGATATGATTCAGTATGTGTTGACTTGTTGATCTCGAGGATATATCATATGCTTTATGATTAGTTATTGATTACTTCAATTAACAGAGATGAGTTATTATGATGGTGTTCTATTCGATGTCGATAATGTTGTACCTCAGATTTACTGGTTTGCAGTTATCAGTTATTAGTGGCATCAGTTGATAGAGATTGAGTTGTTATGGTAGTGATCTAGTCGATCTCTGTGATCTTGTACTTCAGAGTTATTAGTTTATCAGTTAGTGAGACTATTTGTTGGTGATCACAGATGTGCTCAGAGGTTATATGAGTTGGTAGATACATGTATCAGTTATTAGTTGTTTGTGGCACTACTGTGTTAGTAGCTATATCTCCAGTATTCTATTTTCAGATGTCGGATATTAGTTGTCAGCTACTTAGTTGTCAGATATCACAGTTGTCAGATATCATCAGTTGTCAGTTGTCAGATTATCAGCTAGTATTGACATCAACAGTTGTTGGAGATATCAGTTACTACTGCATATTAAATTACATTGATTGCTTATTAATAAAAGACATCATAACCCGGGGAACAGGGGTAATTGCCTGATGATGCATGTCGTGTATTTTGGAAGGACTTCTTATGGTACCGAGTTGTGGGTTCCAACCATGGGGAACCAGGGTAGTACTGGCTACCTATTCAGTTGTCAGTTGTCAGGGCT
This sequence comes from Agave tequilana, assembly GCA_038442645.1. Lineage (NCBI taxonomy): Eukaryota > Viridiplantae > Streptophyta > Magnoliopsida > Asparagales > Asparagaceae > Agave > Agave tequilana. The sequence goes on along the minus strand of JAVJIF010014409.1, from coordinate 66,466 downwards.
ATGACCGGATTACGGCGCCACACTAGTTGTCTTTTCGTGTGGGGCTGTGGTCTTCAGTTGTCAGAGCCTTGCGGCTTGTCCTGGTTCAGTGCCAGGGGTGTTAGACTGTGGTACGGGCATGCACGATACTCTTCCAAAACACATGCACTACATTAGCAGGCAGTTACAACAACGATAATATTGTTTGATATATGGGAAAACGGCTGTGGTATGGGACACAACTAAGTACTACATTAGTTAGGTTAATAATAACCAACCAGACTAGTGACATATACTAGATTACACATTCAGACATCAGCTATTAGTCTACCTTTGTGATAGTTGACTTTTATATCAGTTGTTAGTTACAGTTGTGATAGTTGTCTTATATCTTTATTCATGTTGTTATCAGCTATACTTCAGTTTAGTTATTTATCATGTTATTCAATTATATGATATCAGCAGTTATTCTTGTTATTACTTTATGCACATGTTTATATGCACGAGCTTTCCCTTTACACACACACTAGATTTGCACGTTCAGATATTAGACGGTTTGTTTCTATTGTGCATGTATTCGTTGGGACTCTACGCTTCGCGAATATCTGGAGCTTCTCCCTATTCTATTCTGGTACTCTTTATCTTTCTAGTCTTCATATTATTTCCTGATTCTTGTTATATCAGTTCAGTGTTATTCCAGTCTTGATTCATATGATATCATGCGTGGTTGCTTATATGTGGTATTGCAGTATTCATGATTTATTACCGTTTAGATTTATAGCTTGTTTCAGGTTACTTAAGGCTTAGCGCGTATACGTGAGGGATTTTCCTTGCGTATATGCGTCACCGACTCGTGTCGCGTCTCCGCTCCAGCGTATTTTGGGAAGCGGGGCGTGACAGTTGTCCTTCAAGATTTTGAGCACCTCAATATCCCACAAATTTTGGGGAACAATTCTTTAGATCAGTTCATGTCTATTAGAGAACCCATGTACACCTCACTCATACCTTACTTTTACACTAATCTTGCTTATGAGGGAAACCGGGTTAGGTCTAAGGTTCTTGAAAGAAACATAGATATCTCTCTCTAAGATTTTACTGAGCTTCTGCATCTCTCCTGTGAGGGAGTTGATGTCTACTCCAATGACCTACATGATTTCGTATATTCGGCCGGTGAGTCTGCGCTCACCGCGTCAACCTTGCTCCACGGGGATGACAACCCCGGCTTAGTGAGGAATGAGGAGGTGAATAAATTCACACTCACCGCTCAAGTTCTCGCCAAGTTTGTATTCTATAACATCTTGCCCAAATCTGGTGAATACAGTCACGCCAGGGGTCCTGTTCCTTTGATTGTCTATTGCCTTCTAAAAGGCATTGAGATAAACATTCCCCGATTTATCATATCTCACATGACCTCCGATCACGTCCTTGTCCCCACTAGGCACTTGCCTTATGGGATGCTTATCTCATATCTCCTAAAACAACTTGACTTTGATCTATCCTCTAAGAGACCCACATAACCTTCCGTGAACCTGAATAGCACTCTTTTGAAGAGGATGCAAGTTAGGATGCGTCATCCCGCTCCTGAGCAGCCTCCTATTCCTCCTACTTCTGTTCCAGGTTCTTCATATATCCTAGGGTCTTCGTCTGCTCCAGGGTCATCCATTCTTTTAGACCTTCAGACTTTCATTTCTTCTGAGCTTTGGGCTCAGTTTCAGGAGCATCAGTCTTGGGAGTCCGCTGAGATCCAGCAGCGACTGACCCAGATTTCTACGGTGCATGCAGCACATCGCGAGGAGGTGGACTCTCGCTATCAGGGACTTCACAATGATATGTCCTATTTTGCTGATTCCATGCGATACATGGATTCGCAATTTAGTGCACTCTTTGTGAAGTACAACATGCTTGGTCCAGACCCCACGCCATTTGCTCGACCACTTCCTTCCTCCGGCCCTCCATTTCCAGCTAGGGTCCCTTCTGCTTCTTCAGTACCATAGCCAGGTGTTGCAGCTATTGATCCAGAGGAGGAGGCTTCAGAGGATGAGGATGATGCTGAGGATGATTATGGTGATGAGGAGATGGCAGCGGGTGATGAGGAGGACGACGATGAGGAGTGACTTTCCCTTTTGATGATGTCAAAAAGGGGGAGAGATATTCATGAGAGACTTCCTTGGGCTTGTATTTTGTTATTTTGGACATGTATTTATGTTTGTGTGGACATGTGTTTTATTTTATGTTTTTATGTCTTGTATGAACATATGTTTATTTATGGCATGAGTTATCTTTTCTGGCATGGACATGTGTATGGTTGTTCATTATTTGTGCTATTTACCTATGCCTGAGTATCTTTTTATTATATGCATGTGTTGAGGGGGAGCTTCACTTGAAGTCTCCACCCAAAATATTTGTAATAACTATGTATGTTTTGTCATCATCAAAAAGGGGAGATTGTTGGCCCAAAGGCCATTAGCCCGATATTTTGATGATAACAAAACATATCTAGTTATATTTTTAACAATCTTGTTTAAAAGAATTTTAGGTTTAAAACAAGTTGATTTGATGGCTCCACATCAAGACTCACAATTTGGACGCCGCTAAAGATTTGCATTCCCAAGCCTTGCACGGTAGAAAAGCTTCAGGATCAAAACATTGAAGAAAAGATCAAGATTTGTAACTTACTTTTATTTTTAGATATTTTGTCAAAATCTAGATGATAGAGGTAGAATATTTGGGATTGTCACTCACACACACACTTAGTATTGCTTCATGGCTTCAAAAGAATTTTTATATCAGAATTTCTAACTTAGTTTTTAGAAATACCATGTTTTGGAAAAATCGTTTTTAGAAAAACATTTTATCAAAAAGGATCTAACATGTTTGGGTGTTGATCTATGATCATACTCTTAGTTTTATTACGTTTAGAACCTTATTTCCAAATCCTTAAACAAAAATATTCAATCCAAAAATTTCCTTTTTAGTAGACTCTGTATAAACAGATCTGACAGAGTCCGGTCGACCGGCCCAATCGACCGACGTGCACGGCTGTGCATGTGTGCACGTCGGCCGACCGCCCGGGTCGACCGGGCACTTGTCAGTGCTCTCTGTTTATTTCGGTCGACTGAGTCGGCCGAACGTTTTCCCCCAACGGTCAGAAATATGACCGTTGGCGGTCGACCGGCCCGGTCGACCGTTAGCTGTCAGAAAGTCTGACAGACTCCAACAGCTCTATTTCTGACAGATTTTATTAAGATCTCTCCCTAAGGAATCTCTTAGGCTGTTTACCCTATTTTTCATCCACTATATATAGTGGGTCATTTCAACATGATAAGATAACAATTTTTCACAAGATTTACATCAAAAATTCCAAGTTTTCAAAAGCATTTCATTTTAGAAAAGATTTTCATCAAAGCCAAAATTTCCAAACACCTACTTGAAGCAAATCCCTCTACTTCACTCTAGTCATTTGCACTTCACAATCCCAAGTACTATCTCTACATATTAGTTATAGGATTGTGCTAAGTGAGCCATTTGTGATCAAGTGTGATCAACTTTATTCTTGAGCGAAGTTGTAGAGGCATCGACCTCAAGCGAGCTAGTGTGCTCCAAGTGGTGTTGCGGCATCACGAGAGATAGGACATGTGTGTCCTTGTATTGGAGATCCAGTAGGATCAACAATAGTGAAAATCCTTCAAGTGTGAAGGCGGGGACGTAGAGCGTGGCTCGAACCTCGGAAACATATCCTCGTGTTTGTGTTTGCTCAAATTTCTCTAAACTCAATCTCTCTTTATTACTTGCACTATTTATTGCTTTTTACCTTGCAAGTGTTTTAATTTGAGCTTATTATTTTAATTAGATTTTAATTCCGCATTATTGTCATATTTCATATAGTCATCACCTATTCACCCCCCCTCTAGGTGATTTCACAATCCTTACGCACCAACGTACAATCTCGGCTGGAGAAATCACCCTAATTTTTCATGGAGCCAAAACAACAATGACCATTCACGATCCAATCATGCTAGCCACTTCCATCATGGTAATAATTCTTCCAATCATCAACCCAACTTCTCCAATTTCCATAATAATTCTCCTAATCATCCACCCAACTTTCCGAATTATCAACAAAACTTTTCCAACCAAGCTCAACAATCCTCCTTCCAGAATCCTCAACTAGAAAGGAGAATGACTGACTTTGAAAGAAACATGGAGAGATATATGAAAAATCAAGACTCTCTCATGCAGACCATTCAGAGGTTAGAGGTTCAAATGAGTCAACTAGCCAACCCACAGAATGAGAGACAAAAGGGTACCCTGCCTAGTCAGTCAGTCACAAATCTGAGGAATTCCTAACAAGCTCATTTGGCTGAGGATCCTTCATTCAATCAGTGTCATGCTATCCATACATTGAGGTCAGGAAAGAGAGTTGATAACCAAGTGTCAACACCACCCAATCCCATTCAGCACAACCACAATCAAGCCTCCACCTCATCTAATCCAATTTCTTCCAATTCTGATAAGTCTGAAAAAGACAAGTCAGCCAGCCAGGTACACCAGCCTATAGTACCATTTCCTAATAGGTTGAAAAACAACAAGCAAAATTCGCACATGGATAAGATAATCGAGATGTTTAACCAAGTGAAGATAAATGTGCCACTTCTTGATGCCATCCAACAAGTTTCTTCCTATGCTAAGGTTCTTAAGGACATGTGCACCAAGAAGAGAAAGACTAATATTCCAAAGAAGGTCTTCTTAGCCACTAATATTAGTGAGCTATTATCGGGTCCTATCCCTGTCAAGTACAAAGATCCAGGTAGTCCCACCATTGCCTGCACAATAGGACAAGCCAAGATTAGTCGCGCACTTCTTGACTTGGGGGCAAGTATCAACTTGCTTCCATTCTCTGTTTATCAACAACTCGGGTTGGGTGACCTTAGTCCAACTCGAGTCACCATCCAAATGGATGATCATTCTGTTAAAGTTCTAAAAGGGAAAATTAATGATGTCCTGATCCGGGTAGGAGAGTTCATATACCCTGTCGATTTCATAGTTCTGGAGACACAACCTGTGTTCAACTCCAATCGTAGGGCTCAAACTCCTGTCATTTTAGGTCGTCCATTCCTTACTACTGCTAATGCCATCATCAATTGTAGGAATGGGTCTATGAGGTTAACCTTTGGAGACATGACTAGAGAAGTCAATGTCTTCAATCTAGGAAAACAACCCCGCAACATCGGGGACCAAACATTTAAAGTCAACCTAATTGAGAACTTGACAAGTGAACACGGGAAGAATTGGAATCAGAAATGGAGAGTGACATCGGGTTAGAGTTGGATGACTTTAATCTTGATCAGGTTGTAGATTCTGCTGTGAACTGGGCCTCAAACCCCATTTCACCAATAATGGAGCCAACAAATTTGACTAGTCCTTCTAGTGAGCCTTCCTCTTCCTTAGAATTGAAAGCCCTACCTGCGCGTCTCAAGTACGCCTATCTAGGCGAACAAGAGACCTTTCCTGTCGTCATTGCATCCCACCTAAATGACAACGAAGAAAAAGATTTGAAAGCTATTCTAAGAAAACATAAGGAAGCCATCGGGTGGACTATGACTGATATCAAGGGATTAAGTCCAACCATCGTTCAACACCGCATCAATCTCAATGAAGACGCCACACCCAAAAGAGACCCACAGCGTAGGTTAAACCCTATAATGCAAGAGGTTATTCATGCTGAAATCATCAAACTCTTAGACAATGGGATAATTTATCCCATTTCTGATAGCCAATTGTCAGTCCTGTCCACGTGGTCCCAAAGAAATCTGGTTTCACCGTCATGAAAAACGAGAACAAAGAGTTGGTTCAAACTCGATTTCCCATGAAGATCCGAGTTTGCATCGACTATAGGAAACTGAATGTTGCAACTCGTAAGGACCATTTTCCACTTTCCTTCATTGATCAAATTCTTGAACGTTTGGCGGGTCACGAGTATTACTGTTTCTTGGACGGTTACTCGGGCTATAATCAGATCCCTATCGCTCCTGAGGACCAAGAAAAGACTACGTTCACATGTTCATTTGGGATATTTTCCTATCGTCGAATGCCCTTCGGCTTATGCAATGCCCCAGCAACGTTTCAACGTTGCATGTTGAGTCTTTTCTCAGATATGGTAGAACGCTTCTTAGAAATCTTCATGGATGATTTCTTCGTCTATGGAGATTCATTCACTTAATGTCTCCATCATCTTGAACTCGTCTTCCAACATTGTGCTGAGAAAAATCTGACACTGAACTGGGAGAAATGCCACTTCATGGTAAAACATGAAATTGTCTTGGGTCATGAAATCTCCAAGAAAGGAATTGAAGTGGATAGAGCCAAAATCGAGGTTATTGCTAAGCTTTCCATGCCCAAATGCGTTAAGGACATTAGATCCTTTCTAGGACACGCTGGTTTCTACTGAAGATTTATAAAGGATTTTAGCAAAATTGTTAGGCCCTTGACTAATCTGTTAGCTAAGGATGTGTCTTTCACTTTCGATGCTGAATGCATAGATTCTTGGGAGAAGCTTAAGAGAGAGCTTATTTCTACACCAATCATATCTGCACCGGATTGGTCTAAGCCGTTTGAGATCATGTGCGATGCTTCTGATTTTGCCATAGGCACTGTCCTAGGATAATGCATTGATAACAAGCAGCATGTGATCTACTACTCTAGTAGGACTCTCAACGATGCTCAAATGAACTACACTACGACCGAGAAGGAATTTTTGGCAGTAGTGTTTGCCTTAGAGAAGTTTCGTCCCTACCTACTAGGGTCCAAACCACCATTTTCACCGATCATTCTGCGCTTAGGTACCTCATGATGATGAAGGATGCCAAGGCCCGACTCATTCGTTGGATCCTCCTTCTTCAAGAATTCAATCTCGAAATTCGAGATAAGAAAGGCATAGAAAATGTCATTGCTGACCACATCTCACGGATTCCTAATTCTCCATGCAACAAATTACCCATCAATGAGGATTTTCCTGATGAACATCTCTTAGCTATCTCTAGGGAACCTTGGTTTGCTGATATCGTGAATTACTTAGTCAAAAATCAAACTCCGTCTCATTGGTCCAAAAATGATGTATACCGGTTCTTGTCCCAAGTCCGGTATTTCTTTTGGGAGGAACTGTATCTTTTTAAGTACTGTTATGACCAAATTATTAGGAGATGCATTCCCGATGAGGAGGTTAAGAGTGTTCTATCCTTCTGTCACGAACTTGCATGCGGTGGACACTTTGGTCCCCACAAGACTGCTGAAAAGGTGCTACAAAGTGGGTTTTATTGGCCCACTCTGTTCAAGGATGCTTATAAATATTGCAAGACGTGCCCTAGATGCCAAATGGTAGGACGGATCTCACACCGAAATATGATGCCCCTCAACCCAATTCTAGAAATAGAACTCTTTGATGTTTGGCGCATCGACTTTATAGGTCCATTTCCTAATTCATTTGGGAACCAATACATATTGGTTGCTGTGGATTATGTGTCCTAGTGGGTAGAAGCCATTCCATGTAAAACTAATAATAACAAAGTTGTCATAAAGTTTTTGAAAGAGAACATTTTTTCCCGCTTCGGAACCCCTCGTGCTAGCATCAGTGATAATGGCACTCACTTTTGCAATAGATCTTTTAAAACCCTTATGCGAACGTATTCCATAACTCACAAGTTGTCCACACCTTATCATCCTCAAACCAGTGGGCAAGTTGAGGTTTCAAATAGACAAGTCAAGCTTATATTGGAGAAAACTGTGAACCAAAACCGGAAGGATTGGTCCATCAAACTTGTAGATGCTCTATGGCCCTACAGGATCGCCTTCAAGACGATTCTAGGAATGTCTCCCTATAGGTTACTCTATGGAAAACCTTATCACTTGCCTGTTGAGTTAGAGCACCGAGCCTTTTGGGCAATCAAGCAGTTGAATTTCGACTTGACTATGGCCGGTGACCTTCGGAAATTACAAATTTTCAAACTGGAGGAGTTAAGAAATGAGGCCTATAAAAATGCTAGGATCACTAAAGATAGAGTCAAGATTTTCTATGACAAGCACATTATAAGAAAGACCTTTGTCCCTAAACAAAAAGTCTAACTCTATAATTCTAGGCTTCATCTTTTTCCAGGAAAATTGAAATCAAGATGGACTGGGCCATTCGTTGTCAAAACTGTGTTTCCACACGGTGCAGTTGAGATCAGTGACCCCAAGAATGGAAATGACTTTAAGGTAAATGATCAACGCCTTAAACCTTTCTTAGAATCAATGCCGGTAAATGAAACGGCAATGGGTCTTTTTGACCCAGTGTATCGATAACTTTCCTCCTTTCCATTTTATTTCATGTACTTATACATTTCTTTCATACATTGGGGACAATGCATGAGAAAAGTGTGGGGGAGCGTTCTAACATGACTGAAAAAAAAGAAAAAGAAAAAAAATGGATATATAAAAAAAAACTTTTTGAAAAGGGTAGACAATATTTTGATATATTTTTTGTAAGAATTTAAGTCAATTTTAAGGAGTAGGAGAATCATAATTAGGATTTCTTACACTTGGTCAAAATAACATAACTTGTTTGATTTTTAGGGTCAGGAAGAAAATTTGGGAAAGTAATTTAGTCTTAATATTTACCTTGATGACATATGCACACAAAATACACTTCCACACTTGTTAGATAATAAATTCTATTAATAAGTTATCTTTTTCTTTGATAAATGTAGGCCCAAGTGCTTAAAGAAAGAAAAGAGAAATAAGCCCAAAAGTCCACCAAATTCTAAATTAATTCAGAATAAATTCGAAATGAAGAAATCAGGGCTAAATCTTGGCATATCAAGAGGTTGAGAAGAATCCTCCCTGAATCGAGTGGTTGAAGCCACACAATCAAGGATGTTTCGTCAACAGTTTGGAGCAGAAACTAGAAATCTAGCAGCACATACGGGACCAACATCAAAGCAAGAGAATGCCCCCCTTTGGTGTGGCCACGTGGCCACACCAGGGCCACAGAAACGAGGCCCAAGCCGCATTTTTGCGGCCAACCTGTATCAGTTAGGGGAGCCTTTGCTCCCCCAATCTTCCCGGGATTCGCCTCCTTTGGTTTTTGCCTATAAATACTTGTTTCTGCAGAGAAAAAAGCAGTGAAGACTAGGATTAAGTTTTACATTTATTTTCTTAAGATTTAGGTTCTTTGTTAGCTAGAACAAGAGTTGTAATCTTGATTTTTAATTGTAGTCCAGTTTCAAAACTTGTGAGAGAGAGGACTGAGAGCTTGTACTTGAAGATTGAAGTGACAGCAATACAAAAGTCGAGCCAATTTCTCTTCCACTTGCAGTACGGTATGGTTTGCATTATGTCTTTGTTTTCTTCTTTATTTTTCATGTATAACTAAATGTTTTTCCGGGCTTGCTATCGAACTCTCTTATTCTTTTCTTCTCTCCTGCTTTTAAAAGAAAAAGACCCGATGACTCATATGAATGCCTCACTTAAAAGCCTTTCTTTTTGAAAGTGTTCTTGAAGGAACATGAGGATGGGTTTGGATAGTTGAATTCACAACTCTTTCATGCACATCTCTTGAATTGTTTTTAATTCATTCTTGCTTCTTCGCGCTTGATGTTTTAACATTCGATTCTACGATTTCTTGAAGAAAAAGACTCAACTCTTCTAACATCTTATGTGCTTTACTTAAAGCTTTCTAAAAGACAACTCTAAGTTTTGCAAATGATCATTTGTGGGACTTAACATTTTAAGAGAAGAATGAACAATTGAGTAGTGAGATAGTGAGCCCAAACTTTCTTTATTACTACAAACAACAAAACAATTTCTAAGTTTTCTAAATCACCTTCTCCAAAATCTTTTCTAAAAGTTGCAATTTTTCTTTCCTTCATCTCTTTCTTTCCATTCTCTTTTTCCTAAAAAATGAACACAACTCCTTGTTTCTAAACGATTCACCGAAAAGCTTCCATCGCATCCCTCCTTGTGGACACGACCCGTTAGCCACGAGCTACACAGTAATTCTTAAACTCATTGATTGTTTTTTATTTTAGCAATCAACCGCATTTGTGGTGCGTGCCAACTTAGGAAACAAACTAAGTCCTCTTTCAAACCAATCGAGGATATCATGACATCTAGGTCATTAGAATTGATCTACATGGATCTATTTAGACCAACTAAAACTAAAAGTTTAAATGGTAATAGATATGTGTTGGTTTTAGTTGATGATTTCTCTCATTTCACATGGATTTTCTTTTTGGAGCATAAAGATCAAACTTTTTGGATTTTAAAATTTTCAAAAAAGGGTTGAAAAAGAAAAAGGATTTTCGATTTTACATATAAGAAGTGATAGAGGTGGTGAGTTTGTCAACTAACTCTTTATGACTTATTGTGATGATAATGGAATTAAGAATGAAATGTCATGTCCTAGAACTCCACAACAAAATAGATTCATTGAACTGAAGAATAGAACTCTTCAAGAAATGGCTAGGATTATGATAAGTGAATATGGGCTCCCTCAATACTTATGGGCCAAGACCATAAATACCGCATTATATATATCGAACAAAATTTACCTTTGTAAAAATACTTCCAAACTTCCTTTGAAATGTATCATTTGAGAAAACCGAATGTTTCGTATTTTAAAGTTTTTGGATGCAAATGTTTGTTTTGAACACCAAAGATAATTTTGACAAATTTGATGCTAAGACTTTTGAAGTAATTTTTGTTGGCTATTCTAGTATTAGCAAAGCATATAGAGTGTTCAATAAATCATCTCTTGCAATTGAAGAATCCATGCATGTTAAGTTTGAGGAGTCTAATGCATTTGTTAAGAATATTATAGAGATTGATTCTTTAGGTGAAGACATAGAGAAAATATCCTTGAAAGACTCACCCATCTAAGAAGACAAGTAAGAACCAAATGGTGAAGTTCAAAAGAATGAAGTGGAACCATCACAACCACTTCTTGAAGATTGGAGATACGCTACAAATCATCCCAAAGATCTCATCATAGGTGATGTATCAAAGGGGGTAACCACTCGCTCCAAACTCCATAATTTGGTGGGCATTATGCATTCATATCTCATTTTGAATCCAAAAACATCCTCGAAGCCGAAGGTGACTCATATTGGTTGCTTGCTATGCAAGAAGAGCTCAATCAATTTGAGCGCAACCAAGTTTGGTATCTTATTCCTAGACTCCATGATAGACTAATTATTAGTACTAAGTGAATTTTTAAGAACAAGTTGGACGAGTCAGGAAATGTTGTTAGGAATAAAGCTAGGTTAGTGGCCCAAGGTTACACCCAAGTTGAAGGAATTGACTTTGAGGAGACCTTTACACCCGTAGCACGGTTAGAATCCATAAGGATCGCACTAGCTTATGCATCCTATAAAAATTTCAAACTTTTCTATTGGATATAAAAAGTGTATTTTTAAATGGTCTTATTGAAGAGAAAGTATATGTTGAGCAACCCCCAATTTTGTTGATCATATACATCAAAATTTTATTTTCAAACTAGATAAAGTATTGTATGGTTTAAAACAAGCTCCAAGAGCTTGGTATGAAAGACTTTCTTCCTTTCTTTTATCAAATGATTTTGTTAAGGGCAAAGTAGACACCACATTATTTACTAAACATATTGGTAGTGACATTCTTATTGTACAAATCTATGTTGATAATATAATCTTTGTTTCTACTAATGAATTAATTGCAAGGAGTTTGAATCTTGTATGCAGCATGAATTTGAAATGTCTATGATTGGTGAATTGAACTATTTTTCTTGGACTCCAAATCAAGCAAAGAAGTGATGAGATCTTCATAAGTCAAGTCAAGTACACTAAAGAACTTATCAAGAAATTTGGAATTGAAGGCTCAAAAACTTGCAATACTCCTATGGCTACCACTACTAAGCTTGATAAGGATGACCAAGGTAAGAGTGTGGACATAAAATTATATAGAAGCATGATTAGCAGTTTGTTATATTTAACGGCTAGTAGGCCAGAAATTATGTTTAGTGTGTGTCTTTGTGCTAGATTCCAATCTTGCCCTAAAAAATCCCACTTGATTGCGGTACAACGCGTTATTCGATACCTTAAGTGCACTATTAGAATGGGTTTATGGTATCTGTAGACCGAACAATTCTCAATGATGAGTTTTTTGGATGCCGACTATGCGGGTTGTAGAGTGAATAGGAAAAGTACTAGTGGAACATGTCAATTTCTCGATAATTGTCTTGTTTCATGGTCTTCTAAGAAACAAAATTCGATAGCTCTCTTAACCGTCGAGGCGGAGTATGTTGTGGCGGGGGCATGTTGTGCTCAAGTCCTTTGGATGAAACATACTCTCCTTGATTATGATTTACATTATAACTATATTAAAATATTTTGTGATAATACTAGTACAATTCATATGACTAAGAATGTAAATCAACATAGTAAGACCAAACACATAGAGATTAGAGATCACTTTCTGAGAGATCATTTTGAGAAAGGTGATATTGATATTGATTATATTTTTACTAATTTTAAACTTGCCCATATTTTCACTAAGCAATGCTCTCTTGATTGGGATGCAAATCATCGAAATTTTCACTAAATCACTAGGTTCGCGGGGAGTACGACGTCAGACATGAAGACTTGGTACCCTATTATAAACCAACTATCCACATGGCAGAGAGGTTCAGAAGCTTCTACATCGACCATGTACCTCCCCAGCAAAATGCGTATGCAGATGCACTCGCTGCTTCCTTGACTCTTTCAGCTAGAGCGGCAGAGAAAGTACTCGTCTACAGTCATGACTTGTATTGTCTAAAATTCTCTTTTGTAGACAACCAAAAGCCAATAGGAGACCTTCAAGTTAAAAAAGCTCTAGAGATGTCAACATGCTCAGAGCTCAGAGATTGACGATTGTCGTACATTGACTACGCATTGTACGGCATTTTGACTAATGACACTAAAGAGGCGGCTGCCATTAGAAGGAAAACCCCTAAATTCTACTACAATGCGATCAGAAGAACACTACATCGCCAATCACATCATGGAAATCTCCTCCGCTGCTTGTCACATAAAGAGGCATAGGAAATACTCAAAGAGGCTCATGACGATATGTGTGGAGCTCACCAACCTAGTCTAAAACTGGGAGATTGACTCTGAAAACTGGAATATTATTGGCAATGTCCCTGATGCCATCGCTTACGATAAGCAATGCCTCGCCTGTCAGATCCATGGTGACTTCATTCACATGGCACCAAGACATCTTCGCCTTACAACTTCTTCCTGGCCATTCAAAATGTGAGGAATGGATGTTGTTGATCCTCTCAGCCCACATTCATCCAAAGGAAACCTGTTTATATTAGCCATAACAGATTACTTCTCCAAATGGGCTAAAGTTATCCCCTTGAGTGAGATAAAGACATCTAAAGTGATCAAGTTCATTAAGCATCATATGGTCTACCACTTTGGCGTGCCACGATAGATTATCCATGATAATGGGTCTCAATTCATCAGCCAAGCCTTTCAGAGATTCCATAATAAATTCAGAATTTAGAGTGTGTCTTCAACGGCATACTATCCAGCCGCTAACAGCCTTGCAGAAGCTTTCAACAAGACCATTAGGAAACTTCTCAAGAAATTTGTCTCGAAGAGAGCCAAAACAACTAGGATGCTAAATTATGTGAATACTTATAGGCTTATCTCACGACAGTGAGAACCCTGACGAAAGCTACACCATTCTATTTGGTATATGAGTGTGAAGTCGAACTTCCACTAGTAATCTAGATCCTATCTCTAGCGTTGCCTTGACAACAGAGATGACAAATGAGAAGAAGTATCGATTGCAACTTCAAGAGCTAAAAGCTTTAGACGGTAAACGCCTGCAACTTTAATAGAAATCGAGCTCTATCAAGCTCGAATTACTAGAGTCTTCAACAAGAAAGTCAAGGAGCGGACTTTCAAGAAATGTGACCTTGTCTTAGCTGTCAGAAGACCCATGGTGATGACAGATAAGACCAAAGGAAAATTCTAACCCAAATGTTGAGGGCCGTTTGTAGTGGAGTCGGTCTACTCCAATGGAGCATACCGCCTTATAACCCCAGACAATACGCTCATGATGCCAATCAACGACAGATTCTTGAAGAAGTACTATCCTTGATAGGATTCTTCTTATGATCAGGTTAACATTACACCTCTAATTAAAACTCAGATCCAAGATGTTTGAAAGAGTGTGAAAGAAAAGCTTCTTTATTTCTTCAATGGATCACTTACGGTCGATCATTGTCGAGCCGACTGAACACTGCTTACATCATGATGCACGATGTAAACATCGAAGAAGAAACAAAGTGTAAAACTTTGGTTTTAGCCTCATTATTTTTCTCTAGTTTATCTATGAACTGACAGGATTCTTCCTATGATTAGGTTAACATTACACCTCTGATCAAAACTTCTAGATCTAAGATTTTTGGAAGAGTGCCAAAGAAAAGCTTCTTTCTTTCTTTAATGGATCATATTACGGTCGATCATTGTCGAGCCACAGAGCACTCGTTACATCATGATGCATGATGTAAACATCGAAGAAGAAATAAAATGTGAAACATCAGTTTTAGCCTTGTTACTCTTCTCTAGTTTATCTATGAACATCTGACACCCCTGACGGCTAAGGATAGTGGAAAATATTCGTTTTTATGTCTAACATAAGTCCTCGATAACTCATAATGCTGAGGGGAATAGCATGGCTAGCCTAACTCAAACAGTAGTTGGTAAAGGCATACCAAATCCGCTGATAGTTGAGGGTTTGCTAAAAATCATAGGAGACTTGGTCCCATCCTTCCCTCCAAAATCTCTTATCAATTCTCGTCCGCAAAATGGTAGGACCACAAAAATACCTGTGTCCGTTTTCCCAGAAGAATGAGTAGAGACTTGTCATGTTAACAGTAAATCTCTGACAAGCCATTTTTCTCGATCACCAGTTGAGTTAGTCAAGGTAACATTAAACCTCTGACGATAAAATTTCACAAAAGACCTACTCAAAATCTCTCGTTGTTATATTAATATTACATCTCTAATGGAAAACATCCCATGCCGCTAAAAATTAATGTTTTCCACGTTAGTATTACACATCTGACAACTCATTTTATTTGCCACTAAAGTCTCCTACCAATTCCCTCCCATGGAGTTGTAGGTCAACAAGCTCAATCACTGCTATGTTAATATTACATCTTTAACAATGAAAAATTTCAATACTCCTCAATAAGTATGGACTTCCACTTGTCGCTTCCTTACATGGAGTCACAAGTCTTCAAAATTACTCATATCGTAAATCTACTCTTGTCAAGTTAACACTACACCTCTGTCAACCCAAACTTCACTTGTCAATTTTCCTCAATAGAATAGCAAGTCCTCAAAATTACTCATATCGCAAATTAACTCTTGTTATGTTAATACTACACTTCTGATAAAGTGCTATTAACTTTAATATCACACCTCTAACAGTGATCAAGTTGCTACCAAGTTCAACATTAAATCTCTGACAGTCATCTTCCTCAGGCTCCCATATCTACCTGAGACAAGCGATGCTAAGTTTAACATCACACCTCTAGCATCCAGTTCATTGTTAATTTCAACAATATACCTATGATAATGACTTTTTCTCGAACTTCCGTATTGAAGTCGAGATGACTAGTGCTAAGTTTAAAATTACACCTCTAGCATTACCTCCACTGTCAAGTTTAACACTACACTTATGATAGTGGTATTTTCAGTTTTCTCTAAACGAAACTGAAATTCCTGTGGAGATAAGTTAACATCACACCTCTAGCTCACATCCTTATTAAGTTAATATCACATCTCTGACAATATTCACTCCAATCTGTTAAGTTAATATCATACCTCTGACGGTAAAGAAATTCTTAAATCCCCAATGGTTCTAGTCTTACTTTTATTCTCGTCAATAGAATTGCAGGTCCACCTAAAATCACTGTTAGGTTAATATCATATATTTAACAGTATTCTCACTAATCCCTAGCTGAGTCTTAATTACGTTAATACTAAATCTCTAATGAAGACTCAGTCACAATCCTCCGCGGAGTGAAAACTTCACTTGTCGTTCTCACCCATAGAATGGCAAGTCCACAGAAACTTAAAGAGTTCCTTGATTGTGGAAACCAATTCGAATGGTCTTATTACCTGAAATGAGAGCTCCTTGCATAGAGAAACCTCCCATTTAAACCTCTGAAGTGACAACGCTCAAGGATGAAGCCATAGGCTTGATCTTTGGAGCCATTTTGACCAAGAATTCTGTGTAGACAGACGAGTGAAGGAGGAAAAAGCTTGAAGCATAAGTTATGAAAACTCTTGACGCAGGGTTCAATGTAGAAGAAAAGAGTCTAATGATGACTCTTGAAAGACTGTTGTCTTTTAATAGACACAGTAATCAACCAAGATACGCAGCCTGTATCTCGAGACCAATCATCACTGGACGCGTGGCAACGAGCCTAGAATGCGGACCTCACGTGCTAAGAGAACGGTGTTTCTTCCTGCGTCGCCAGGTGTATGGCAACGTACCCAGCACATGAGACTCGTGTTTAACAGAGTCGTGTCTCTTCAGCAAAAAAAGTCTGTGTCTCCACCTTGAAGTTTGCGTTACTTCAATAAAGTGAGAGCTACGTCTCCACTTCAAAGACCGCGTCTATGCTTCACATTTTGGCAAAACAAGAGAGCTACACCTCTGTTCCCGCGAGAGCTGGGTCTCTACTTGGTAGCAGGTTCTCATTTTGTAATGCTCAGAGCCGCATTTCTACATCAAGTGAAAGGTGCGTCTTCACTTTGAAGGAAACTCGCACCTTGAAAAAATAGTAGAACTGCGCTTCTTCAACTAAGATAAGTTCGCGTCTCCACCTCAAAGTCTGCGTCACTTCATCAAAGTGAGAGCTAAGTCTCCACTTCGATGTTCGCGTCTCTCTAATGAATGAGAGTGGCATTTTTTACATCAGATGAGGTCTGCGTCTCCAAAGTAACATGACCTTTGTGTCTACAGGACCTGTGTTCAGTGTTTTGCAATCAGTTCAATAGTACACTGGCGAAAGCAGATGACTATTCCCCCAGTTTAATAGTATGCCAACATCGAGTTCAGAGCACCGAGGAGGTTTGGACTGCGTATCCAGACACTCACAATGATCATCTCTAGTGGCTTCAAAAAGTTAAATAGTACACTCACAAAGACCAAGATTCAGACAAGATCGAGCTTAAGATATCTCAGAAGATTGTCAGTCTAGTCTTGAGAGCTTACTTCTAAAAGAAAAGTCTAAAGTGTTTCGAAACTCGTCCCAGTCAACCGCAAAGTTTAAAAAACTTTGGAGGAGTTTCTGTAAACTATCTAAAAATCACTGAGGACAAGTCATCAGATAGCAGAGTCTATACTTTAGAAGTGGGGATAATTAAAGTCGTTCATACAATGCCAAGACGTAGAGCTTGAAGCCCACGTCTCAACATCACTGTAATATCAAAACGTGAAACTCGAAACTCACGTCTTAACATCACTGAAATGTCAAAACGCGTGGCTCGAACCCCGCGTCTCAATATCACCATAGTGTCAAAATGTGAGGCTCAAAACCCGCGTCTCAATATCACTGCAGTGTCAAAGCACGAGGCTTGAAACCCGCGTCCTAGAATCACTGCAATGCCAAGACGCAGGGCTCAAAGTCCGCGTCTAGCAAGGCTCGAAGCCCGCGTTTTTTACTACAGAGGAGCCATGTGTCTCAGTTGTAACTACTCTCATTACCGGATCAATTACTGCCTACGTAATAAGGGGAGTTAACTCCCATTATGGAGGATTTTTAGGGGACAGTTTTACCCCTAAAATTTCTATAAATAGCTCAGTTTGCTATTGAAGAGGGGTCGGTCAAACTTGGTCAAATTTACTAAGAATTTTCAGCACAGGGGTATCGACAGAGAGTTAAACTCTTCTATCAACTTGTTGAGTCCGAGTTTTTTGCCTAAGTCTCTTTGAAATTCCATTGCATAGGAGTTGTGTTACTCATCCATGATCCAAAGAGAAGATTTCGAGAAGAGCTTAACGTTCACCTGATCAACAGAAAATAAGATTCACTTTCCACTGCTACACAAAGAACCCAGCCTTAAACAAAAGGAAGATCCAATCATTCTATCCTTTTTTGTAATCGAATTATGATCCATTGTAATTTTTTTTACAATCAAACAAAGAAGCTTGCCTCTTTTTCAATTTTTCTAAGTAAACAGAGATGGTAGACATCAACAATAAAACCTCATTAAATGTGACATTTCTACTCAGCACGATCTTCTTATTTTCAGAGTCCCATAGCTTGTATCCTTTTAAATTTCTTTTGACACCTAAAAACACATTTTTTTGTCACGGATTAAACTTAGCAGCTTTTTTTCCAAAGTAGGTCGACATTCAAATACCCGCAGAAAACTATAATCTTGAGCATCTCCACGCCACACCAAATATCCAACAGAGTTTTACCTCTTATCATAGTGAGGTTAATTTATTCATAAGGTGGCCAACATACACCAAAGTCTCAACCCAAAATGATTGTCTAATGATATATTAGACAACAAATACTGACCATTCTCTAGCAAGATACAATTTAAAAAGAGCCATCCCAATCTATTTTCAAATTGGCAAGTGAATACTAATGCCATTACTCCAAATTGTAAGAATTGATCCTTATACTCCCCAACATGATCAAATTGGTGCACCTTGATCTTTCTATCAGTCTGTTTCTGCATCAAATTCTTTTACTTCACTAACAAATTTAGAAATTCAAATCTTTGTCTCATAGGGTATGCCCAACAATGCCTAGAACAATCATAAATGATTGATGTTTAACCTGCCCACAAAATATAGTATTTCAAATTTTAAGATTAAAGAATGTAAGTTACTTAATTCTACCACAATAGCAAATGGCTATGCGGGTCGTGATCCACAAGGAGGGACTTGCGATGAAAGCTTTTTAGTAAGTTCTCTTTTAGCCTACAAAGTATGGTTAAAGTACTTCTTTAGTTCTTTAAAAGAGAAAGAAAAAAATGAGTTAACGTTGAATTAGAAAGAAGATGGTAGATTAAGAAGATGGAGAAACTAGAAATGATATGTACAAAGAAATAGAAAAGGAGTGATAAAAAAGTTGTAGATTGTGGTGTTCTAAACTAAAGAATTAAAAGAAAAGAATCTAAAAAATACTTTCCTCCTTTAGCCAAATGCTTACCTTGAATCTTTTGCAATAATGTTATCTTGAAATGAGGCGATCAACGTATAGCCTATAAGAGTTGATTCCCATCTCCCCCACATTATATCATCAAGACGTTGCAAGTATGAAGTAATACAAAATGAAACTAAAAATCCATCGTCAAAAGCTATTGGTGGCACTCGCAAAGGCAAGGCACCTTCGATGCTTTAAGACTCACTTGGATAGAAATTGGTACCAAAAAAAGAAAAGTAGAGAAGAAGAAGAAGAAGAAGAACACAAAAATAAAGTACATACAAAAGGGAACTACAAATTCGATTTTATAATAATAAGAGAAAAGAAGAAAATCTTACACCGGTGTCACTCTCAGCACAAGTTTCATTTTCATTCTCCTATGAAACTCTAATCTCCTCTGATTTACGTAAGTTAAAACTGAAAATTACATGAAAAGTAAAACAAAAATCTACACTACAAAGAATGGAAAAGTAGACTAAATTCTATCTCTGTATAATCGCCATTTTGTACAATCTTAAAATCTCAGTATTTATAGGCAAAACCCAACGTAAGAGAGCGTACGAAGATAGAGGAAGCAAACGCTCCCTCTAACTCCCTAACAAAGCTGTGAAAACGCGACTTTGGCCACGTTTTCACGGTGAGGGTGTGATCAGGTGGCCACATCCTGTTGGTGGTAACCCCTGGCTTCGCGATTTGCTTTTATCTTCAAATGGATTTGCAGTTTAAGTCCAAAATTTTGATGAAATGGCCTTTGATCTTTGGCTTCAACCGATTGATTTGTAAGGATTTATTCTAACTGATTTTCAATCGATCTGAACCGACCAGATCTATCCTGATTTACTGACTTTAAATTAATTCTAATTTAAATAAACTTTATTTGTTCCTAATTATTGTTTAATTCATTTGTAGGCCCATTCTTAAAGGAGAGTGAACAAAAATGAGTCCAAAAACCCATCAAATTCTGAATTAAATCAGCATAAATTCAAAATCAGTGAATCAGGACAAATCTTGGTAAATCAGAGAGGTTAAAAATCGGTTGAAATGAATCATCCCAAATCAAGTGGTTGAAGCTAAAGATAAAAGGCCATTTCGTCAAAATCCCGGACTTAAACTTCAAATTCAGCTGAAGATAAACATCACTCGCGAAGCCAGAGAATTCAACCAACAGGGTGTGGCCACCTGGCCATACCCTGGCCACGGAAACATGGCCAAGGGGTTGCGTTTTCACAGCTTTGTTAGGGAGTTAGGGGGAGCGTTTGCTCCCCCTATCTTCTCACGTCTCTCCCCTCTGGGTTTTTGCCTATAAAAGGCAGGTATTTCACTGTAAATGGAGATGACCAAGCAGAGAGATAAATTTTAGGCCACTTTTTCGTTCTTTATAGTGCAGGTTTTTATTTTCTTTTTATGTAATTTTTATTTCTTTGTAAGCAGGAGATTTCTCAATGACGAGTTATTCGGATGCCGACTATGCAGGTTGTAGAGTAGATAGAAAGAGTACTAGTGGGACATGTCAATTTCTCGGTAATTGTCTTGTTTCATGGTCCTCTAGGAAGCAAAATTCCGTAGCTCTCTCAACCGCTGAGGCGGAGTATATTGCCGCGGGGGCTTGTTGTGCACAAGTCCTTTGGATGAAACATACTCTCTTTGATTATGATTTGCATTATAAAAATATTAAAATATTTTGTGATAATACTAGTACTATACATTTGACCAAAAATGCAAATCAACATAGTAAGACCAAGCACATTGAGATTAGATATCACTTTCTTAGAGATCATTTTGAGAAAGGTGATATAGATATTGATTATGTATCCACGGATTTACAACTAGCCGATATTTTCACTAAACCACTTGATTTTGCTAGATTTTCGTTTATTTGTGGAGAACTTAATGTTTGTGTTATTGAATAGACATGTTTTTCATAACCCTTTTTGATGTATGACAAAAAGGGGGAGAATAAGTTTACAAAAATAAGTTCACTTGGTCTTGGTTCCATATGAATTTATAGGTTTTGTGTTTATGAATGAGTTTTGTGTTTATGTTTTATGAATTTTATGAATTCATGTATTTTGAGATTCTTGTGTTTTGAGTTATACATATAGCATAATTTGAGGGGAAGTTTTTGTTGGCCCAAAGGCCTTCCACTCTAGTTTTGATGATGATCAACTCATGTAGTTATATGTTTACTAATAATCTTGTGATTTTAAGTTTCAGATCATTAGCAAGATATTAGTTGATGATTAGCTTCAACAAGGAGTTTAGAAGCTTATCATGGTGATTCCAGGGCTCAAGCTTCAAGATCTACCTTGCCTAGCTCATGGATCATGGTGTTTTGGATCAAGTCTACTTGAAGATGGAGGTCATCAAGAAGACTTAGATATCATAGTTTAGAGTTTGTGTTTTAGATCCATTCTGTAAAGATTAGAATAGTATGATATGCTCAAGTTCACAATACACACACATGAATTCAATATGTTTGGTTTTTGATTGAATCGGTTTTGGATTTCATGTACATATATCGGGTTTTTGGATTTGAACCAGTTTTAGTTCTACTGATCTGCTAGACACCCTTCTATAGTTATTATCATAACTTTTTATTTTTATATTCAAATAACATGATTTAACTTGAATTTCAAAGATAACTTTCAGATCTAAATTTCTTATTTAATAACCATTTTCTGATTCTAATTATAAAGTTGTCAAATATTTGGTTGAAATCTGTTCTTGTTCTGAAAACAGTTTACAGTTTCTGTTTTGACACCTGTCAGTATTTTATTGATAACTTTCGCATCTAAACAGATATTGAGTTGATTTCAGTTACATTAAAAAGATAACTTAAAGATCTACAACTTATTCCTATATACCTTTTTATGAATTCGAACGTTTTTAGCCTGAAAAATGTGTTTCAAGCTGACCTTTTTTGCTGCCTGCCAGGCTTGGCCGGTCTACAAGTCCAGTCGACCGGGACAAGTGGACGCACCGGCCGGTCGACCGGACGTGCACAAAACTGTGCACGTCAGCTGTTTTTGTAGACGATCGACCGTGCGGTCGACCGACTGAGAGCAGATTGCTCTCGGGTTGTTCGGGTCGACCGCCGGGTCGACCGTCAGGTCGACCGGAAGCTGTCAACAGTCAAAATATGACCGTTGGACGGTCGACCGGCCGGTCGACCGCCAAGCCTGTCAGGCTGCCACATCAGCCTAACGGTTATATTTTTCTAGGGGCTATAAATACCCATTTGAAAGAGTTTTTGGATAAGATTTTTTGAGCTGATTTTCTTCCATTCTCTGGGCTTAAAAAGAAGTTTTTAAAAGAGTTTTAAGTGCTAACAAGTTTTATTCTTTGTGTTTTTGGGTTTTGGAAAAATCAAAGAAATAGGAATTTGGGATATTTGTATTGGTTTTCATTCTCTAATTTTCCCAAGTGTTTTTTTTGAGTTCTTGTTTTCCAAAACACCTAGTTTTTCACACTTGAGCTATCACCTATCCTATTCTATTAGGATCTATTGTTTGTGGAAAAAGGAAAGGAGTTTTTGTGGTTGAGATAGACCACATTTTGTAAACCCTTGATTTCTTGTGGTGCTCCCTCTTTGGTAGAGGTTGAGTTGGTTGTATTGGGTTGGTATTTGCTCCCTCTTTGGTAGAGGTGGAGATTGGTGTTTACTCCCTCTTGGTGAGGTGGAGTTGGAGATTGGTTTGTAACCCTCTTCGGTAGAGGTGTTGGTGGTTGGTTGTTTGGCTAAGGGCCTTATCCCTCTTTGTGAGGTGGATTGAGTTTGTATTGGCTACGGGCCTACCCCTCGGTTGTGAGGTGGTTGTTTGAGAGAGGAGTTTGGTACTCCTAGAGTTGTAACAAATTCTCCTAGGTGGAGGTTCCCTTAGTAGGAGATAGTGGATTAGAAATTCTTCACGGTGGTGAAGGCGGGGATGTAGAGCTAGGGGCTCGAACCTCGAAACATATCGTTGTGTTTGCGTTTGATCCAATATCTCTCATCTCTCTCTCTATTTATTTTGTGCAAGCATCATTCTTATTGTCATTCATACATATCTTATATTGCTTGTGTTGCCTTGCATCATTCTTATTGCTATACATTCATTATATGCTTGGCTTGCTTGTGTGTGTGCCTCACTTATACTCATCCAACAAGAGCTTCACATAGCACCTCAACCCATTTCAAGGGGAATCAAGAGGAGTTAGTCCAGAGCCCTTCACGGGGAATTCGGCTACACTTGTTGAATTGTATTAAGTGTTTTGCTAAATAGTTTTAAGCTTCCGCATTTAGCGCATTTAGTTCTTAGAATAGCACTCACACCTATTCACCCCCCCCCTCTAGGTGTTTTACAATTGGTATCTAATGAATACAAATGAGCGTTCAAGCATAAACATATAAAGGTCTATTTGTAGCTCACTAGTTGTACAAATATAGTCTAGTTTTATTGGTATCAGAGCTAGTGCTCCTGATACTTAGGCTTAACATCCTAGGAGTGAGATCCATTTGCTTGCTAATCTTGTTTGCATTTGTTTGTTTGCACACATATAGTTTATACCATGGACTTCATTACCCCACCTAGTTTTGACCCTTCCAACATTGTTTTTTGGAAGTATAGGATGTCCATGTACTTGAAGACCCTAGGCTTGCATGTCTTTTTTGCCGCTACCAAGAAATCCTATCTTGATAATGGTGATCATATAGGGGCTAATGCACTAGCCCTAGAGGCTATTAGAAGCACATTACCTAAAGATTATCTAATGCGTTTTTCTAATATTGATTTCGCTTTTACAGTATGGAATCTATTGTCAACCACAACCACCACCTCCGAGCTTCAAATGCCAATTCAACATGAGGAGGAGACTAGTGGAGAATCCGATTCGCAATGCTTCATGGTCCAAGGGAATGACTCCCTTGAGGTACAATCGGAAACCCACTTAGATAGTGATGATTGTTCTAGTTCTTCATATGATAATTATGTTGCCCATGCTTTAAATGAAGAACTTTCAATTGTTTGTGAAAAATTGATAGAAAAATATAAGATTTTGAAAAAGAAAAGTCTAGAAATTGAAAAAGAAAATAAATGTTTGCATTCTAGACTTGATTGTGTTTTGCAAGAGAAGGAGGAGATTTCTAATGAAAAGGATTCATTGAGATCTCAACTTAATCTTGCATTAAAAGAAAATGAATTTTTAAAATCTAAAAATGATTGTGAAACTCTTTTGAAGAAAAATGAACATTTGTCTTCAAAAGTAGATTTTATTTTAAAAGAGAATGTTGCTTTGAAAAATAAAATTATTTCTATTTCTCATGATTTGAATGATTGTTTAGAGAAACATATTGTTTTACAAAATAAGATGGATGCACATGTTTGCCATGCTAAGGTAGTATCAGACACTTCACCTATTGCATGCCACACTCCTTCCTTGATTGAAAATGATATATCCATGCTTAAGAAGAAGGTTGATTGTTAGGGCTCCACTATGAGCCAATGTGCCATGAACCATACATGCTTGGAATCCTTGGTTCGAAAGAAACAAGTTCCATCTTTTCATGCACACCCTCCACGGCATACACATGCTCCTCACGGACACCATCACACGTATGCTCATGTGTACACTTGTACACATTGTGGACGTAGGGCCACCTTGCTAAATTTTGTTTTGATAGATTAAATATTGATAATTTAGCAAAGAAATTTGTTTGGGTTAGAGAAGGTACTAACCCCCATGGACCCAAAAGAGTATGGGTACCAAAGACCACCCCTCCTATTTTTGATGTAGGTGTGGGCTCTCACATGACGTGAGAGTGATGGCACCTTGGAGTGGATGCGCTCCAAGCTTAAAGGAAATCAATTGGATGCATCACTTTCAAGGGAAGTTTTGGTGGAGAGGACCACCTTGTTTTGGAGACAAGGAGAGTTGCCTTCTAGGTTTTGGTAACAATTCCTAACTCCTTATTATTGATTACATGCTTTCATATTCATTTATTTTATAGCATGTTTTTATTGTCTATGAATTAGTATGTACATGCCATGTTTATTAGATCCTTGACATACATGTATAGTATTTGAGACACACTTGCTCATATGAACCCATATTTAGCGTTCTCACCTTTTGTTTAGCTATAATGTACATCATGAATCTAATACATGTGAATTTACATAGTAATCATGTTTTAGTTTTCTCATGATGATTTTTTTTTTTGCTTTATGTGGTATAAACTAGTTTAGATGTAGATTTTATCAAAATTTGCACGTATGCATGTACCCATATTGAGAACAAATTGACTTTTATATGTTTGCACTTCGTGCTTATTTGTACACACTATATGCACATGTATAAGCTAGTTTTGATGATTCCTTCATTTATACTTGCTATGCCTATTTTCATGTTTTTACTTCATGTATATGTGTTTTTGAATTCAAACCTAATAAATATACATGTATACCCATGAGTCTTTTGCCTTCATGCAAATAATTTTAATAGACTCA
Organism: Agave tequilana; assembly: GCA_038442645.1. NCBI lineage: Eukaryota > Viridiplantae > Streptophyta > Magnoliopsida > Asparagales > Asparagaceae > Agave > Agave tequilana. The sequence continues at coordinate 40,765 of JAVJIF010014409.1, read as the reverse complement.
TTTACGATTGGGATATGTATGTATATTGTTAGATTTGGATGAATCATACATATACCTAGAAGTTTGTGCCATATAAAAGAATTTTGATGAATCTTTGCGTGTTTTATATAGCAAAATGATATTCGTGTTTGGTTTGATGCTTCATGTTTTGAATATTTGTTTAGATGTTAGTTCTCATTAAGACTAGGATTTATACTTGTACATACAATGGGGTACAAAAAAATCTATACATGTTTGGGATTGAATGCTTGTTTGTTCCCATTACATGTGCTAGTATAGTCTAGTTTTGATGATTCATACATTTTAAACTTGTATTCCATTTTTGGTATTTGTTTTATGATTATGAGTTTTCATTTCATGTATATGTGTATTTTGCCAGACTTGAAGATATACATGTATACCCCTTGAGTCATTTGCCTTTCATGCAAATATCTATTATGGACTCAAAGTGTGTTTAAGGGATATGTATGTATACTTCTTGTGTTAACAAATCATACATATACCTTGAAAAGAATTAGTATCAAATTGTCTTTAATGAAAAGCTAAATTTTCATACTTTTCATGCTTTTCATTTTTTTTTGAATTGGTATTTAAACTTCATGTATATGTTTATCTTGTCCAAACTATTAGATATACATGAATATCCTTTTGAGCCACGTGCCTTCATACATATATCCTTGTGGACTCGATGTGTATTGGATATGTATGTATTCGTTAGTTTGTATTAGACATACATATGCCTTGAAGATTAAATAGTGTTGATGATTTTTTTTTTGGGGGAATAATTGAACTTATTGTAAATTTTCATGATTATGATCTTCACTTTTTTATTTGTACACTCATATGTATAAACTTGATCATGGTTTGTTTTCATGAGTCATTTATATGCTTAATTGAATTAGAGTGTTGATTATCATGTGGATTTTATATTTTATGAAAAATAATTTGTATTTATTCCTTGCTTGAAGGATTTCGTACTAGTTAACAAAATTTTTCATTTTAACTAGTTCGTATTCTTCGTTATAATATGAGATATACACTTGACCCTATTTTTTCAATTGGTATCCTTGAACACTTTCAATTGGTATCAATTTTTGATCTTTTTGTATACTCATATATGTTTTGTATATGTATGTTTACTCTTTCAAGAATATCAATGTCAATTGGTATCTAACTTTCATACATATATATCTTTATGCTAAGCTTGAAAAACATATATATTTTACATTGCCTATATGTGTATAAATTCATGTTGAGTGTATCTTGTATTGAAGAGCTTGACAACTCTTCCTTATGTGGTACACGTGTGTAGGGGGAGCTTCACATCTCCTTTTATGCATTACATATTTTGTGTTATGTGAATTAGGGCGTGTCTTCCTTTCTTCATGTAACTCATATATGTAGGGGAGTTAACTTAGCGTCTTCCTCTTCATGAATGTATATTGCATATATCATATAGTGATCTATGTTTAATTTCAATTGGTATCAATATGCAATTCATTGTCATATTTTTCATTGGTATCATATTTGTTTGATTATACCCCTTATTAACATTGTGTTAGTTTAGACAAAAAGGGGGAGCCATCTTCCTTTATTGTCTCCTTGTATTAACAAAAAAAAGGGGAGAAGATTTTGCTTTTAGATTTGACTTTTTACCCCTTCTTGATCCTTTTGTTTTTGACAGAAAGGGGGAGAAAATTTTTTTTACCCCTTTGTTGATGAGTGACAAAAGGGGGAGAAGAATTTGGCTTGGTTTATATGCATGTCTTAGTATGCATGTAGTTGTTTTAGAAAGATAAAGAACATGTTTTATGTTTTATTTTAATTTCATGTTCCATGTTTCATGTCATACATGATTATGTTTGATTATGCACATTCATGCATTTATCTATTAATTTGTGTTATGCATGAGTTAAGGGGGAGCTTCTTGAAGCTTAACTTTAATCCATGCATATATAACTCCATGAGTTTTGTCATCATCAAAAGGGGGGAGATTGTTGGCCCAAAGGCCTTCCACTCTAGTTTTGATGATGATCAACTCATGTAGTTATATGTTTACTAATAATCTTGTGATTTTAAGTTTCAGATCATTAGCAAGATATTAGTTGATGATTAGCTTCAACAAGGAGTTTAGAAGCTTATCATGGTGATTCCAGGGCTCAAGCTTCAAGATCTACCTTGCCTAGCTCATGGATCATGGTGTTTTGGATCAAGTCTACTTGAAGATGGAGGTCATCAAGAAGACTTAGATATCATAGTTTAGAGTTTGTATTTTAGATCCATTCTGTAAAGATTAGAATAGTATGATATACTCAAGTTCACAATACACACACATAAATTCAATATGTTTGGTTTTTGATTGAATCGGTTTTGGATTTCAAGTACATATATCGGGTTTTTGGATTTGAACCAGTTTTAGTTCTACTGATCTGCTAGACACCCTTCTATAGTTATTATCATAACTTTTTATTTTTATATTCAAATAACATGATTTAACTTGCATTTCAAAGATAACTTTCAGATCTAAATTTCTTATTTAATAACCATTTTCTGATTCTAATTTTAAAGTTGTCAAATATTTGGTTGAAATCTGTTCTTATTCTGAAAATAGTTTACAGTTTCTGTTTTGACACCTGTCAGTATTTTATTGATAACTTTCGCATCCAAACTGATATTGAGTTGATTTCAGTTGCATTAAAAAGATAACTTAAAGATCTACAAGTTATTCCTATATACCTTTTTATAAATTCGAACGTTTTTAGCCTGAACAATGTGTTTCAATCTGACCTTTTTTTGCTGCCTGCCAGGCTTGGCCGGTCGACAAGTCCAGTCGACCGGGACAAGTGGACGGTCGACCGGCCGGTCGACCGGACGTGCAGAAAACTGTGCACGTCGGCTGTTTTTGTAGACGGTCGACCGTACGGTTGACCGACTGTTAGCAGATTAGTCTCTGTTTGTCTGGGTCGACCGCCAGGTCGACCGACAGCTGTCAAACAGCTGTTTTTTGACCGTTGGACGGTCGACCGTGCAGTCGACCGGAAGGCTATTTCTGGCAGTTTTTCTGCCAACGACTATTTTCCAGATTTGCCTATAAATACCCCATTTGAGAGAGCTTTTCTCTAAGAATTTTTGGGCTAAAATTTTCATTCTCTCAGGTGTTTTGCTGCAATCAAAATAGGTTTTTGGATTCAAATTGAACAATCATTTTGGTGTTTTCATTAGGGTTTGAAAAATCAAAGAAAAGGGTTTTGGAAAAGCTTTTGAATTGAACTTCTCTATCTTGGTTTCATTTATTTCCCAAGATTTTCTTTAAGTTGCTGGTTTCAAATCCCTTGGTTTTCTCCACACTAGAGCTAAATCAACTATCTTTTCTATAGGATTCTTGTGTGGAAAAAGAGATTGTTTTGTGGTTGTTGTTTGAAACCACTAAGTTGTAAACCCTATCTTTAGCTTGGCTTTGTGCCTTTCCCTCATTGTGTTGAGGAAGTTTGGCTATTGGGTTGTATCCCTCAAGGTTGTGAGGTGATCCTTGTATTGGTTTGTGGAAATCCCTCAAGTTGTGAGGTGATTGTTGATTGGCTTGGAGTTGTGCCTCAAGGAGGAGGTTGTGTTTGTAAGGAGAGGAGTTGGGTACTCCTTATAATTGTGATTGCCCCAAATCCTCGGTGGAGGTTCCCTTTGTGGGAGTCCTTTGTGGACAAGCTAGTGGATTGAAAATCCTTCGTGTGTCGAAGGCGGGGATGTAGAGCTGGGTGCTCGAACCTCGGAACATATCTTGTTGTTTGCGCTTGATCCATTGGCTCTCTCTAACTCTCTCTTTACTTTGTGCCTTGCATCTATTCATATTGCTCATTCATATTTGCTTGGCTTGGTTGTGTGCATCACTTGTTGATAGCACTTGAGTGTGAATCGCATTAAGTTTTTAATTCCGCATTAAGATTCATAGATTAGCATCATCACCTATTCACCCCCCTCTAGGTGATTTCAGTTTTCTCCTCCCCTATATTTTTGTTTATAGCCTATTTGGTTTGTCATCATCAAAAAGGGGGAGATTGTTGGCCCAAGAGGTTATTCTCTCCAATTGTTTTATGTTTTGATGATGACAAACCAAATAAGAGCTATTTGGTACTAATGAATTTGTTCAAGATAAGTTTCAGGTTTGTACCATGTTTGGAGACCATTTGCTTAGCTATTGCAAGAACTTCTAAGTTCCACAAAGCAAGGAAGGCATATTGCACATCAAGGAAGGATCATAGAAGAGAAGGCTCTAGCAAGGCATTGGATGGCTCAAAGACTCGAAGATTGCTCAAGAAGTCTTCAGTTAGTTTGTTTTTAGTTTTATAGTTTTGTTAAAGAATAGTGGATAAGTTTGAAGCTCTCTTACACACGTTTTTGCGCACATGCTTATTCCAAAATAATTTCTTATAATATATACAAAAATATTTTAGTATACTATCTTCTGCCTACAAATATATCTTTATGTTTTATACTAATTCCTGTTCAAAAATATTTTTGTCAAAATCAAAACCCCTTTAGATTTCTGTCCAAAATCTGGTTTTTGACCTGAGCCGGTCGACCGGGCAGTCGACCGAACCTGTGTCAGGTTTGGCCGGTCGACCGTCCGAGTCGACCGTAGCTCTGGCTGTGCACGTATCAGTGTGCACGTTTTTGCGGTCGACTGTGCGGTCAACCGACTATAACACAGTCTGCTCTCGGGTAGTTTGGGTCGACCGGGCGGTCGACCGGATGCGTGCAACGGTCCTATTTTTGAATAGGCGGTCGACCGACCGGTCGACCGGACTAGCCGTTTGAACAGTAACGGGCATTTTTCTGAGCTGTTTTATTTTGTCTTTTTGTGTTTAAAATTTGATTTAGGGATATATTTTGAATCTAATATGACTTAATTAGCCTTAAGATTGTTTATCTCTTAACCTAGCCCTCTCCTATAAATAGGGGTGTTTGGGGAGAGATTCTTTACAACAATTATTACAAGAAAAATTCAAAAGTTTAAGGCATTCAAAAGAGCTTTGTTTCTTGGTTTTTATGCTGAAATTCTCTCTCATTTTCTGAAGTGTTTTTGAAATACTCTCTGATTTTTTTTTCTTTCTTCACTTACACAAGAGCTTCATTCCTACTCATTATTCTCTAAGGATCTTTGTAAGGGAAGAGAATTTTTGAAAGAGAGAGTTTGTGGTCTTTTGACTACCCAGAGATTACTTGTACTTGAGACTGTGTAACCGGGTACTCCTGTGGAGTTGGGTACTGTGGTGATTATGTAACTGTCTTTGTGATAGTGAAGTAGTTAGAATCCTTCTGGGGAAGGCGGGGAAGTAGAGTTGGGTGCTCGAACCTCGATAACAATTCCTTGTGTTTGCGTTTGGTTTACTTTCTTGTGCTCATTACTTGCGTTCACTTGTCATTGTTATTTTCACTTGTTTTCATTCACATTGTCAATCATAGTCCCATACAACAAGGTTGCATTGCGCACCTCTAACTCATTTTAAGAGGAAGCCGGAGGAAGGAGTTCAGAGCCCTTAATAGGGAATTCGGTTCTTAGTCTTGTTTTGGGAGATTGTTGCATCATTGTTTTAAAATTGTCCATTGATTAGCATCATCACCTATTCACCCCCCCCCCTCTAGGTGATTTTCAATTGGTATCAGAGCTTGGACTCTAGGTTTTGGCTTAACATCCATAGAGAGATCCTTAAATTTTGCTAATCAACATTTCTCATTCCATTCATTCATCACTAGTAAACATGGCCGATAATATTAAATCCCCTCCTAAATTTGATGGACTAAATTTTCCCACTTGGAAGGTTAGGATGACTATCTTTTTGCAATCCCTAGGTAGCTTAGTTGCTAAATCCCTAACAAAACCCTATGTAGCACCCGATAGTGATGAAAGCACTTGGACCGACTTCACCTTTAGAGAATATGAGGCCAACTCCAAGGCCCAAAACTCCCTATTAACCGCCTTGAATGAGGATGACATTACACGGGTAATTCACTGCCAATCCGCCTATGAGATTTAGCAACACTTATTGGTCACACACGAAGGGACTTCACAAGTCAAGAGAGCTAAGATAGATCTCTTGAGGTCTCAATATGAATCATTTAAAATGCTTGATGATGAAACTATTGATTTTATGATTACAAGGTTTACTAAAATTATAAATGCTCTTTCTTCCTTAGGCGATGTCATCTCAACGATCAAAAGGTGCGGAAAGTAATTCGGGCGCTTCCTCCATCTTGGTAGATAAAGGCCACCACCTTTAAAGAAGTTGAACGACAAGGATGAGATGGACCTCATTAGTCTCATTGGGAACTTAAAGACCCATGAGATGGAGAAGAAAGCAAGAGAAGAGGCCGCTCCAACAAAGAAGAAATCAATAGCTTTCAAGTCTTCATCCACCCTTGAAGACGATGAAGAAGATGAAGAAGAAGATGAGGAGCTCTCCCTCCTTGTGCGAAACATGAAAAGATTGTACCGGAGGAAAAAGCTCAACTTCCAAAGAAAGTTTGAAGGCAAAGAGGAGAAAAGAATTATATGTTTCAATTGCCGAAGCTAGGACACATCATGGCGGATTGCCCGGAGTTCAAAACGAAGATGACCTCCTCCTTCAAGCCAAAGAAGTCAGAAGAAAAGAAAGCTTACAAAGCAACATGGGATTCGGAAAGCGAGTCCGAAGAAGAAGAAGCGGATACCGCAAATATGTGTTTCATGGCAAACACACCAAATGTAACCCCTCAATCTCTTGATGAGGAAGATGATGGTTTGAGTAAAGAAGTTATCGTGCATGCTTTTGTTGAACTCTCCGAAACTTATGATAACAAGAAAATTGAATGTCTTAAATTACAAAAGGAAGTTGCTTTTCTTAAAAATCAACTTGGTATGGTTTCTAAAGAAAAGGATGATATTTCTTCAAAACTTATTTCTATTCAAAATGAATTTAGTGCCTACAAGGTTTCTTGTAAGGCAAAAGCTCCTATTGTCAATGAAAAAGAAATTTCTTCTTTTAAAACTAAAATGGTTAATTTTGAAAAGGTTTTGAAAGATTGTGCTTTTAACACCAAGAGGCTTGAAGAAAAGTTTTCTAAAAAGCACACCTCTCATGCTAAAGATTCACATGTTAAGATTCCTCATGCTCACACTACACACAAATCTTCTCATATTCATGCTCACAATTTTCATACTCACAATTCTCATGCTCACAAATCACACACTCACTATGCTTTTAAATATGGTAGAGTGTATAGATGTACATATTGTGGTAAAAATGGACATTTAGCTAAGTTTTGTTATGATCAATCAAATAGAACAAATAATCTTGTTTGGGTTAATGAAACTAACTCTTTAGGACCCAAGAAAATGTGGGTACAAAAATCAAGTCCTAAATTATTTGATGTAGGTACACACCAAGGCTGCAAGACGTAGGGAGCGGTGGTACCTTGATAGTGGTTGTTCAAGACACATGACATGGGATATCAATAACTTTACAACCCTATCAAGGTACGAGGAAGGTGGCTCCGTCACCTTCGGGGATGATTCCAAGGGCTCCATCATTGGTATAGGTAACATTCAAATTGGTTCATCTCCTACTATAGAAAATATTGTACTTGTAGATGGTTTAACATATAACTTGCTTAGCATTAGTCAATTTTGTGATCTTGGACTCAAAGTTGTTTTTGATATTCTTCTTGCAAGATTTTTGATATTAAAACTAATGATTGTATTCTCACCGGTTTTCGTGATGAAAATGTTTATATTGTTGACATGCTTAATGTAGAGTGTTCTACTAAATGCTTAAATGCTTTTGATGAAAATTCTTGGCTTTGGCATAGAAGATTAGGACATGTATCTTTTGAACATCTTTCTAGGATTAATTCAAAGGAATTGGTGAAGGGTATTCCTTGCTTGAAGTTTGAGAAAGACTGCATTTGTGGTGCGTGCCAACTTGGGATACAAACCAAGTCTTCCTTCAAACCAATCAAGGATATCATGTCAACTAGGCCTTTAGAATTAATTCATATGGATCTTTTTGGCCCCACTAAAACTAAGAGCTTAAATGGTAGTAGATTTTCATTTGTTTTAGTTGATGATTTTTCCCGTTTCACTTGGGTTTTCTTCTTGCAAAATAAAGATCAAACTTTCTCTCATTTTAAGATTTTTCGAAAAAGTGTTGAAAAAGAAAAAGGATTTTCGATTTTGAGAATAAGAAGTGATAGAGGTGGTGAATTTGTAAACCAACTCTTCATGACTTATTGTGATGAAAAGGGAATTAAGCATGAAATGTCTTGTCCTAGGACTCCACAACAAAATGGAGTTGTAGAAAGGAAAAATAGAACACTTCAAGAGATGGCTAGGACAATGATAAGTGAATATGACCTCCCTCAATATTTATGGGCCGAGGCCGTAAACACCGCATGATATATATCGAATCGTATTTATTTGTGCAAAAATTCTTCTAAGACATCTTTTGAAATGTATCATTCTAGAAAACCAAATGTTGCATATTTCAAAGTTTTTGGATGCAAGTATTTTGTTTTGAATACTAAAGAAAATTTGGGTAAATTTGATGCTAAGGCTTATGAAGCAATCTTTGTTGGATATTCTACAACTAGTAAAGCTTATAGAGTATTCAATAGAACTTCACTTACCATTGAAGAAACCATGCATGTAAAGTTTGAAGAATCTAATGTGTTTGTTGAGAATGTTGTAGAGATTGAACCATTAGGTGAAAACATGGAGAAACTATCCTTGAAGGACTCACCCGCTCAAGAAGATAAGCAAGAACCTATTGGTGATGTTCAAGAGGATAAAGAGGAAAGCTCTCAACCGCTTCCCAAAGTTGGAGATATGCTACAAATCATCCTAAGGAGCTCATCTTGGGTGATGCATCTAAAGGAGTCACAACGCGCTCCAAACTCCATGACCTATGTGGTAACTTTGCTTTCATTTCTCATTTTGAACCCAAAAGCATTCTAGAAGCCGAGACGGATTCATATTGGTTGCTAGCCATGCAAGAGGAACTCAATCAATTTGAGCGCAACCAAGTTTGGCACCTTGTTCCTAAGCCCCACGATAGACCAATAATTGGTACTAAGTGGATCTTTAGGAATAAGATGGATGAATCCGGAAATGTGATTATGAATAAAGCTAGGTTAGTGGCCCAAGGTTACACTCAAGTTAAGGGAATTGACTTTGAGGAGACCTTTGCACCCGTAGCACGGCTTGAAGCCATACGGATAACACTAGCTTTTGCATCTTATAAAAACTTTAAACTTTTTCAAATGGATGTAAAAAGTGCATTTTTAAATGGTTTTATTAATGAAGAAGTTTATGTTGCTCAACCTCCCAGTTTTATTGATCATGTTCATCCCGATTTTGTTTTTAAACTTGACAAAGCTTTGTATGGATTGAAACAAGCTCCAAGAGCTTGGTATGAAAGGCTTTCTAGTTTTCTTATTTCAAATGATTTTATTAAAGGCAAAGTAGACACAACTCTCTTCACTAAGCATGTTGATAATGACATTTTGATTGTGCAAATTTATGTTGATGATATAATTTTTGGTTCTACTAATGAGCTTTTGTGCAAGGATTTTGAAAAGGTCATGCAACTTGAATTTGAAATGTCCTCAATGGGTGAGCTAAATTTCTTTCTTGGACTCCAAGTCAAGCAATTGCAAGATGGGAACTTCATATGTCAAGCCAAATACGCAAACGAACTCGTGAAGAGATTTGGACTTGAAGATTCAAAAGTATGCAACACTCCCATGGCAACTACAACAAAGCTTGATAAGGATGACCAAGGTAAAAATGTTGATATTAAATTATATAGAAGCATGATAGGTAGTCTTTTGTATTTAACGGCAAGTAGGCCGGATATAATGTTTAGTGTGTGTCTTTGTGCTAGATTTCAATCGTGTCCCAAAGAGTCCGATCTTATTGCCGTAAAACGCATTATTCGTTATATTAAGGGAACGATTGGAATGGGTCAATGGTATCCGAAAACAGGAGATTTCTCAATGACGAGTTATTCGGATGCCGACTATGCGGGTTGTAGAGTAGATAGAAAGAGTACTAGTGGGACATGTCAATTTCTCGGTAATTGTCTTGTTTCATGGTCCTCTAGGAAGCAAAATTCTGTAGCTCTCTCAACCGCTGAGGCGGAGTATATTGCCGCGGGGGCTTATTGTGCACAAGTCCTTTGGATGAAACATACTCTCCTTGATTATGATTTGCATTATAAAAATATTAAAATATTTTGTGATAATACTAGTACTATACATTTGACCAAAAATGCAAATCAACATAGTAAGACCAAGCACATTGAGATTAGATATCACTTTCTTAGAGATCATTTTGAGAAAGGTGATATAGATATTGATTATGTTTCCACGGATTTACAACTAGCCGATATTTTCACTAAACCACTTGATTTTGCTAGATTTTCGTTTATTTGTGGAGAACTTAATGTTTGTGTTATTGAATAGACATGTTTTTCATAACCCTTTTTGATGCATGACAAAAAAGGGGAGAATAAGTTTACAAAAATAAGTTCACTTGGTCTTGGTTCCATATGAATTTATAGGTTTTGTGTTTATGAATGAGTTTTGTGTTTATGTTTTATGAATTTTATGAATTCATGTATTTTGAGATTCTTGTGTTTTGAGTTATACATATAGCATAATTTGAGGGGGAGTTTTCTCCTCCCCTGTATTTTTGTTTATAGCCTATTTGTTTTGTCATCATCAAAAAGGGGGAGATTGTTGGCCCAAGAGGTTACACTCTCCAATTGTTTTATGTTTTGATGATGACAAACCAAATAAGAGCTATTTGGTACTAATGAATTTGTTCAAGATAAGTTTCAGGTTTGTACCATGTTTGGAGACCATTTGCTTAGCTATTGCAAGAACTTCTAAGTTCCACAAAGTAAGGAAGGCATATTGCACATCAAGGAAGGATCATAGAAGAGAAGGCTCTAGCAAGGCATTGGATGGCTCAAAGACTCGAAGATTGCTCACGAAGTCTTCAGTTAGTTTGTTTTTAGTTTTATAGTTTTGTTAAAGAATAGTGGATAGGTTTGAAGCTCTCTCACACACGTTTTTGCGCACATGCTTATTCCAAAATGATTTCTTATAATATATACAAAAATATTTTAGTATACTATCTTCTGCCTACAAATATATCTTTATGTTTTATACTAATTCCTGTTCAAAAATATTTTTGTCAAAATCAAAACCCCTTTAGATTTCTGTCCAAAATCTGGCTTTTGACCTGAGTCGGTCGACCGGGCAGTCGACCGAACCTGTGTCAGGTTTGGCCGGTCGACCGTCCGAGTCGACCGTAGCTCTGGTTGTGCACGTATCAGTGTGCACGTTTTTGCGGTCGACTGTGCGCTCGACCGACTGTAACACAGTCTGCTCTCGGGTAGTTTGGGTCGACCGGGCGGTCGACCGGATGCCTGAAACGGTCCTATTTTTAAATAGGCGGTCGACTGACCGGTCGACCGGACTAGCCGTTTGAACAGTAACGGGCATTTTTCTGAGCTGTTTTATTTTGTCTTTTTGTGTTTAAAATTTGATTTAGGGATATATTTTGAATCTAATATGACTTAATTAGCCTTAAGATTGTTTTATCTCTTAACCTAGCCCTCTCCTATAAATAGGGGTGTTTGGGGAGAGATTCTTTACAACAATTATTACAAGAAAAATTCAAAAGTTTAAGGCATTCAAAAGAGCTTTGTTTCTTGGTTTTTGTGCTGAAATTCTCTCTCATTTTCTGAAGTATTTTTGAAATACTCTCTGATTTTATTTTCTTTCTTCACTTACACAAGAGCTTCATTCCTACTCATTATTCTCTAAGGATCTTTGTAAGGGAAGAGAATTTTTGAAAGAGAGAGTTTGTGGTCTTTTGACTACCCAGAGATTACTTGTACTTGAGACTGTGTAACCGGGTACTCCTGTGGAGTTGGATACTGCGGTGATTGTGTAACTGTCTTTGTGATAGTGAAGTGGTTAGAATCCTTCTGGGGAAGGCGGGGAAGTAGTGCTGGGTGCTCGAACCTCGATAACAATTCCTTGTGTTTGCGTTTGGTTTACTTTCTTGTGCTCATTACTTGCTTTCACTTATCATTGTTATTTTCACTTGTTTTCATTCACATTGTCAATCATAGTCCCATACAACAAGGTTGCATTGCGCACCTCTAACTAATTTTAAGAGGAAGCCGGAGGAAGGAGTTCAGAGCCCTTAATAGGGAATTCGGCTCTTAGTCTTGTTTTGGGAGATTGTTGCATCATTGTTTTAAAATTGTCCATTGATTAGCATCATCACCTATTCACCCCCCCCCCCCTCTAGGTGATTTTAATATAAGAAGGGAAGATCTGGGCTCACTAATTTTTAACTCAACTATGTACTTATCTCAAGGATATTTGGGTTGCATCACTTTTATTATAAACTAAAAACCTTTAGTTTCTTTTAATGTCCAAGTAAAACAAATAAGATCGTTTCATTTAAAGCTTAAGCCCTTTCATTACAAGTCATTAAGAAGTGAATGTTAAATCATCAAGCGCGAAGAAGCAAGTATGAAATAAAAATAGTTCAAAGAGATTTGTGCTTTAAAAGTACAAGTTTAAAATAAAGAAATCCTCATGTGCTTTCAAGAACGAAGTTTTAACTAAGGTACTTTCTGATTCAAAAAGTGTTGCTTTTATGAAAATCAGTCAAGAGAGAGAGGATAGAAGAGGTCCATTAGTGAGCCCAGAAAATGAATTAGCTACTCATTATGAACTGAAAACATACAAGAGAATGACAAGTAAAACATACCGAATTCGAGTTGAGTTGATCAAGCAAGTAGAAACTCCTTTGATTATCACTTCAAAGACGAATTACACACTCAATTTCACTCTTCTCTCTGGTGTTTGCACTGAACTATAAATTATAAAATAAAATACAATTTCTATACTATCTAACAAAGAGCCTAAATCCTTAAAGAATAAACAAAAATCCTAATCCTAGTCTTTGCTAATTTTTCAGTACAAAACCCAAGCTTTTATAGACAAAAACCCAGAGGGCAGGGAGTGAGGAGATAAGGGGAGCAAACACTCCCCTTGTCTCCACCAACAAGTCACGGATCCGTGGCTTGGGCCGCGAATCCGTGGCCTGGATGTGGCCAAGGCCACATCTAGTGGAGGAACAGTTGGCATGGCTTTGGGCTTCCTTTTGTCTTGTTGGATTTTCTATTGCAGCTCTCAGATTTAACGAAACGATATTTGATTTGTTGGCTTCAACCGCTTGATTTGGGAGGATTCATTTCAACTAGTTTTCAACCTCTTTGATATGCCAAGATTTGCCCTTATTCCCTGATTTTGAATTTATTCTAAATTAAATGGGCTTTTGGTCTCGTTTCTCTGGCCTATCCTTTAGCAATGGGCCTGCATTTTATAAAGAACAATAGGACTTATTAATAGGATTTATTAGCTAAAAAGTATGGTAAGGTGACAATGTATATGCAATATATATAACTGATCAACGTTTGCTCCCCCTATCTTCTCACGCCTCTCCCCTCTGGGTTTTTGCCTATAAAAGGCAGGTATTTCACTGTAAATGGGGACGACCAAGCAGAGAATATAACTTAGGCTAATTTGTAGTTTATAACTTAGGTTTTTTTATTTTTTTTTCATGTAATTTTTACTTTCTTTATGTAACTGAGAGGAGAGATGACTTTCATAGAGGAATGAGAGCAAGCTTGTACTGTAGGTGATACCAGTGTAAGTGATCTCTTCTTTCATTATTATTGTTGGCCCAAAAGGTTACACTCTCTATTTGTTTAAGTTTTGATGATAACAAAACACATAGAAGCTATTTGGTACTAATAAGTTATTTTAGAATGAGTTTCAGGTTTGTATAAGTCTTGATAGCTTTTAAGCATATTGCAAGGATAATGGCGCTAAAAGCATGTTGATAGGTAAATAACGCAAGAGGACGTTTTCATAGGAGAGGAGGTTCTAGCTTGGCATAACGCGACTCGGAGACTTCTTTTATATCTTTAATTTGTTAAAGGATAGTGTATAGTGTTGAAGCTCAATTTTCCCCACACACAAGATTTTGCACATGTTTTTCAAAAGATGTTTCTTCTTTATATAAAATATTTCTATAAACCTATTTTAATATTTGCAAACTCAATTTATATAGTGTACCCAATCTTGACCAAAAATTAATTTTGAAAATTATTAGATCTTCAAAAATATTCTAAAAAATTAACTGTTTTGACCTGTTGCGATAGACCGGACGGTCGACCAGCTCTGTTTCAGGTCAGAACGGTCGACTGGGCGATCAACCGCGCTTTTGACCGTTTGGGTATCTGCATGTGTGCACGTTACCCGGTCGATCGGACCTCATGTCGGTCGACCGTGCTTCGGCCGACTGAAAGCACCATTAGTCTCTATTTGAGACGGTCGACCGGGCGGTCGACCGTAGGCTGGCAATGATCATTTTTTTTTTTAAACCAATCGACCGGTCGGTCGACCGTGCGCTAAATTTCAACCCAAACGGCTAGTTTTTTAAATACGTTTTAAAACGTGATTTTCTTCTCCAAACGAATTTTAAGGCTGGATTTGGGTCTAATCTTTCTTGATTATTCATAATAATAGTTTGACTTTTAATCTCTACCTTTATCCTATAAATAGGGATGATTAGGTTGAGAACACAATAATTTTTGCAAAAGAAATCAAAGTTTGAGTCTATCAAAAGAAGTTTTTGCTCTCAGTTTTTGTGCAAAATTCTCTCTTTTCTCTGAAGTTTTTGATTCAAAACTCTCTTCAATTTCATTTTATTTTTCACCTACAAAACTTGAGCTTCATTCCTATACATCATTCTCTAGGGTTTTTGTAAGGGAAAAGTTTTCAAAAGAGAGTTTGTGGTCTTTTGATCACCAAGATATTATTGTATTTGTGGCTCCACTACCTCTGAACTAGAGGAGTGTGATTGAGGAGTTGGGTACTCCCTTGTGGTTGTAATCCTTTGTGGAAATTATAGTGGTTCGAAAATCCTTCTGGGTGAAGGCGGGGACGTAGAGCTGGGTGCTCGAACCTCGATACAAATCTCTGTATTTGCGATTAGTTTATTTGTGTTAATTACTTGCTTTTCATTCATTATTATATTGTCAATCAATACTCTGACAACAAGATTGCATTGTGCACCTCAAACTCTTATTTAGAGGAATAACGAGGAAGGAGTTCAGAGCCCTTCACGGGGTATTCAGCTTCTAATCTTGTTTCGGGTGATCGTTGCATCATATCATTTTAAATTTTTGCATAGATTAACATTATCACCTATTCACACCCCCCTCTAGGTGACTTTAATTGGTATCAGAGGTAGACTCTAGTTTTTGGCTTCACATCCTTAGAGAGATCCTAAAATTTGCTAATCACTATTTTCATATCTTCATTCATTCACTAGTAAAGATGGCCGATAACATTAAGACCCCTCCAAAATTTGATGGACTCAACTTTCCCATATGGAAAGTTAGGATGACTATTTTTCTACAATCTCTAGGTAGTCTAGTTGCTAAGTCCTTGACCAAGCCTTATAGTAGACCCGAAAGTGAGGAGGACACTTGGTCCGAACTTACCTTCAAGGAATTTGATGCTAATTCAAAGGCTCAAAATGCCCTACTTTTATCTTTGAATGAGGATGACTTAACACGGGTTATCCATTGCAAATCCACTTATGAGATTTGGCGTACTTATTGGTCACTCATGAGGAAAAATCACAAGTCAAGAGAGCTAAAATAGATCTCTTACGTTCCCATTATGAAAGTTTTAGAATACTAGAAGATGAATCTATTGATGATATGATTATCAAGTTTACTAAGATTACAAATGCTCTTTCTTCTCTAGGTGATGATATAAGTAATGACCAAAAGGTGCGTAAAGTGATTCGTGCTCTTCCTTCGTCATGAGAATCAAAGCTACCACCTTGAAGGAGTTGTATGACAAAGACGAGATCGAGCTCATAAGTCTTATTAGAAATTTTAAGACTCATGAGATGGAGAAGAAGGCTAGAGAAGAAGCGGTACCTCAAAAGAAAAAGTCTATAGCTTTCAAGTCTTCCTCCACCAACTACGACAATGAAGAAGATGAAGAAGATAATGAAGAGCTATCTTTCCTTATGAGAAATTTAAAGAGAATGTACCGCAAGAATAAGCTCAACTATAGAAGGTGATGGAAAGGGAAGGAGGAGAAAGGATCATATGCTACAACTGTCAGAAACCCAGACGCATCATGGCAGATTGTTGAGATTTCAAGAAAAAGTTGTCCTCCTCCTTGAAGCAAAAGAGGCCGGTTGAAAAGAAAGTACAAAGCCACTTGGGATTCGGAAAATGAATCTGAAGATGAAGTCGACACGGCAAATGTGTGTTTCATGGCAAACACACCTAAGGTAACTACCCAACTTCTTGATGATGAAAGTGAAAAAAGTAGAGAAATGTTAGTACATGCTTTCGTTGAACTTTCAGAAAGTTTTGATGATAAAAAGGTAGAGTGTTCAAAATTGAAAAAGGAAATTGAAATGCTTAAAAATCAACTTGCCATTTCTTAAAAGAAAAGGATGAACTATCTTCTAATCTTATTTCAACACAAAGAGATTTTGATACCTATAGAGTTGCTTGTAAAGCTAATATCCTAAAATTAATGAAAATGAATTTTCTATGTTAAAAACTAAATTCAATGATTTTGGAAATATTTTAAAAGAATGTGCTTTTAATACTACTAAATTAGAAGAAATATTTTCAAAGTATATGCACACTCCATATGCTAAAAATGATAAAACAACTCATGCTAAAACTTCACATGCTCATCATGCCAACACATCACATGTCAATCATGCTAAAACAACTCATGCACACAATTCACATGTTTGTAAACCACATACTCATTATGCTTTTAAATATGGAAGAACTTATAAATGTACTTATTGTCGTTGGAATGGCCATTTAACTAAATTTTTCTATGATCATATAAATAGTACAATAATCTTGTGTGGGTTCGAAACACTAACGCTTTAGGACCCAAGAAAATATGGGAACCAAAATCAAGTCTTAAATTATTTGATGTAGGTACACACCAAGGCTCCAAGACGTAAGGAGCGGTAGTACCTTGATAGTGGTTGTTCAAGGCATATGACATAGGACATCAATAATTTTACAACGCTATCAAGGTACGTTGAAGGTGGCACCGTCACCTTCAGAGATGACTCCAAGGGCACCATCATCGGTATAGGTAACATTAAGATTAGTGCATTTCCTTTAATTGAAAATATTGTTCTTGTTGATGGGCTTAAACATAACTTGCTTAGTATTAGTTAACTATGTGATCGTAGTCTCAAAGTTGTGTTTGATGAATATTCTTGCAAAATTATTGATTGTAAAACTAATGATTGTATTCTTACTGAATTTCATAAAAATAATGTCTATATTATTGACATGCTTAATTTGAATTGTTCTACTAAATGTTTAAATGCTTTTGATGAGATTTCATAGTTATGGCATAGAAGATTAGAACATGCATCTTTTAATCACCTTGCTAGAATTAATTCTAAGAAATTGATGAACGGTATTCCTTGTTTGAAGTTTGAAAAAGACCGTATTTGTGGTGTGTGCTAACTTGAGAAACAAATCAAGTCTTCTTTCAAACCAATCAAAGATATCATGTCATCTAGGCCTTTAGAATTGATTCACATAGATCTTTTTGACCAACTAAAACTAAAAGTTTAAATGGAAGTAGATATGTTTTTGTTTTAGTTGATAATTTTTCTCGTTTCACTTGGGTTTTCTTTTTGGAACATAAAGATCAAACTTTTTCTCATTTTAATATTTTTTGAAAGAGGGTTGAAAAAGAAAAGGATTTTCAATTTTACGGATAAGAAGTGATAGAAGTGGTGAGTTTGTCAACCAACTCTTTATAACTTATTGTGATAAAAAGGGAATTAAGCATGAAATGTCATGTCTTAGAACTCCACAATAAAATGGAGTAGTCGAACGGAAGAATAGAACTCTTCAAGAAATGGTTAGGACTATGATAAGTGAATATGGGCTCCCTCAATACTTATGGGCCGAGGTCGTAAACACCGCATACTACATATCAAACTGTATTTATTTGTTTAAAAATACTTTCAAAACCTCTTTTAAGATTTATCATTTAAGAAAACTAAATGTTTCATACTTTAAAGTGTTTGGATGCAAGTGTTTTGTTTTGAACACCAAAGATAATTTTGGTAAATTGATGCTAAGGCTTATGAAGTAATCTTTGTTGGTTATTCTAGTACTAGCAAAGCATATAGAGTGTTCAATAAATCATCTCATACTATTGAAGAATCTGTGCATGTTAAATTTGAAGAATCTAACACTATTGTTGAGAATGTTATAGAGATTGACTCATTAGGTGAGGACATGGAGAAAATATCCTTGAAGGACTCAACCATCTAAGAAGATAAGTAAGAACCCATTGGTGAAGTTTAAAAGAATGAAGTGAAACAATCACAACCACTTCCTAAAGATTGGAGATACGCCTCAAATCATCCCAAAGATCTTATCATAGGTGATGTATCAAAAGGGTAACCACTCGCTCTAAACTCCATGATTTTTGTGGGAATTATGCTTTCATATCTCATTTTGAACCCAAAAACATCCTCAAAGCCGAGAGTGACTCGTATTGGTTGCTAGCTATGCAAGAAGAGCTCAATCAATTTGAGCGCAACCAAGTTTGGCACCTTGATCCAAGACCATATGATAGACCAATAATTGATACTAAGTGGATTTTTAGGAATAAATTGGATGAGTCAGGAAATGTTATTAGGAATAATGCTAGGTTGGTGGCCCAAGGTTACACTCAAGTTGAAAGAATTGACTTTAAAGAGACCTTTGCACCCGTAGCACGGCTAGAAGCCATACAGATCACACTAGCTTATGCATCTTATAAAAATTTTAAACTTTTTCAAATGGATGTAAAAAGTGCATTTTTAAATAGTTTTATTGATCAGGAAGTTTATGTTGAACAAACTCCCAGTTTTGTGGATCATGTTCATCCAATTTTGTTTTCAAACTAGATAAAGCATTGTATGGTTTAAAACAAGCTCCAAAAGCTTGTTATTAAAGGCTTTCTAGTTTTCTTCTTTCAAATAATTTTGTTAAAGGTAAAGTAGACACCACATTATTTACTAAACATGTTGATAGTGATATTATTATAGTTCAAATATATGTTGATGATATAATCTTTAGTTCTACTAATGAGTTACTTTGCAAGGAGTTTGAACAATGTATGCAACGTGAATTTGAGATGTCATTGATGGGTGAATTAAACTATTTTTCTGGACTCCAAATCAAGCAAATGCGTGACGGGATTTTCATATGTCAAGCCAAGTACTCCAAGGAACTCATCAAGAAATTTAGGCTTGAAGACTCAAAAATTTGCAACACTCCCATGGCCACCACCACCAGCTTGATAAGGATGACCAAGGTAAGTGTGTTGATATAAAATTATATAGAAGCAAGATTGGTAATTTGTTGTATTTAACAGCTAGTAGGCCGGATATTATGTTTAGTGTGTGTCTTTGTGCTAGATTCCAATCTTGTCCTAAAGAATCTCATTTAATTGTGGTAAAATACATTATTTGTTATGTTAAGGACACTATTGGAATGGCTCTATGGTATCCAAAAATCGGAGATTTCTCAATGATGAGTTTTTCGGATGCCAACTATACGGGTTGTAGAGTGGATAGGAAGAGTACTAGTGGAACATGTCAATTTCTTGATAATTGTCTTGTTTCATGGTCTTCTAAGAAATAAAATTCGGTAGCCCTCTCAACCGCCGAGGCGGAGTATGTTGTGACGGGGGCTTGTTCTGCACAAGTCCTTTAGAAGAAACATACTCTCCTTGATTATGATTTGCATTCTGATCATATAAAAATATTTTGTGATAATACTAATAATATTCATATGACTAAGAATGCAAATCAACATAGTAAGACCAAGCACTTTGAGCTTCGATATCACTTCCTTAGAGATCATTTTAAAAAGGTGATATTGATATTGATTATGTTTCTTCCGATTTTCAACTTGTCGATATTTTCACTAAACCACTTGACTATAACAGATTTTCTTTTATATGCAGTGAAATAAATGTTTGTGTTGTTGAATAAGGAAGTTTTCTTGCTAACATATCCCTTTTTGATGTATGACAAAAGGGGGAGAAATATGTATGTGTTTTTTTGGCTTGGGTTTATGATTTGGTGTTTTATGGTTGTTGCTTGCTTGCAAAATTTTCAAATTTTCAAAATTCAAAATTTTTCTCATAATGAATTATTTTATACTTGTTAAAATAGAGCATTATTTGAGGAAGAGTTTTTATCTCTCATTTATATCTTGTGTTATAGCCTATATGTTTTGTCATCATCAAAAATGAGAGATTATTGGCCCAAAAGGTTACACTCTCTATTTGTTTAAGTTTTGATGATAACAAAATACATAGAAGCTATTTGGTACTAATAAGTTACTTTAGATTGAGTTTCAAGTTTGTACAAGTCTTGATGGCTTTTAAGCATATTGCAAGGATAATGGCGCTAAAAGCATATTTCTAGGTAAATAGCGCAAGAGGACGTTTTCATAGGAGAGGAGGTTCTAGCTTGGCATAACGCGGCTCGGAGACTTCTTTTATATCTTTAGTTTGTTAAAGGATAGTGTATAGTGTTAAAACTCGATTTTTCTCACACACAAGATTTTGCTCATGTTTTTCAAAAGATATTTCTTCTTTATATAAAATATTTCTATAAACCTATTTTAATATTTGCAAACTCTATTTTATGTAGTGTACCCAGTCTTGACCAAAATTATTATTCAAAATTATTAGATCTTCAAAAATATTCTAAAAAATTAACTGTTTTGACCTGTTGCAGTCGACTGGACGGTCGATCGGCTCTATTTCAGGTCAGAACGGTCGACTGGGCGGTCGACCGCGCTTCTTGGGTGTGTGCATGTATGCATGTTACTCGATCGACCGGGCGGTCGACCGGACCCCATTTCAGTCGAACGTGCTTCGGCTGACTGAAAGCGCCATTAGTCTCTGTTTGGGGCGGTCAACCGGGCGGTCGTCCGTTCGCTAGCAACGGTCATATTTTTTTGAAAACCGGTCGACCGTGCGCTAAATTTCAGCCTAAACGGCTAGTTTTTTAAACATGTTTTAAAACATGATTTTCTTCTCCAAACGAATTTTAGGCTAGATTTGGGTCTAATCTTTCCTGATTATTCATAATTACAGTTTACCTTTTAATCCCTACCTTATCTTATAAATAGGGATAATTAGGGTTGAGAAGAACACAATAATTTTTGCAAAAGAAATCAAAGTTTGAGTCTATTCAAAAGAAGTTTTTGCTCTCAGTTTTTGTGCTCAAATTCTCTCTTTTCTCTGAAGTTTTTGATTCAAACATCTTTTCAATTTTATTTTATTTTTCACTTACAAAACTTGAGCTTCAATCTTATAAATTATTCTCTGAAGTTTTTGATTCAAAAGAGAGTTTGTTGTCTTTTGATCACCAAGATATTATTGTATTTGTGGCTCCACTACCTCTGAACTAGAGGAGTGTGATTGAGGAGTTGGGTACTCCATTGTGGTTGTAATCCTTTGTGAAAGTTATAGTGGTTCCAGAATCCTTTTGGGTGAAGACGGGGACGTAGAACTAGGTGCTCGAACCTCGAAACAAATCTCTATGTTTGCGATTGGTTTATTTGTGTTATTTACTTGCTTTCCATTCATTTTTATATTATCGATCAATACTCTCACAATAAGATTGCATTATGCACCTCAAACTCTTATTTAGAGGAATCACGAGGAAGGAGTTCAGAGCCCTTCACAGGGTATTCGACTTCTAATCTTGATTCGGGTGATCGTTGCATCATATCATTTTAAATTTGTGCATAGATTAGTATTATCACGTATTCACCCCACCCCCTCTAAGTGATTTCAGTTATTCGAATCGAATCAAAGTTTCTTTTTCTTTCTTTACTCTTGTTTTCTTTTACTCTCCTCTGATGTGTTGCAATCCAAGAGAATCTGATAGCCTCGAGACTGCTTAGCCGTTGAAAGTGCCCTTGATGGCCTATGGTGATGAACAACTCTTCTCTTGCTAATATAGTTTTCCCTTTTATTCATAGTGTAGATCGAGAATGGGGAAGATTCTATACGCCATGCTTGATTGCCTTCAAAGACAAGGTAAGTCGTTGCAACGAATCCAAGGTATATGAGCACTGAAGAGGAAAGTAATTTTTAGGTTGTTTTTCTTTTCTTTTATTCTTTAGTTTCAATATCACAATCTCCAACCATTTTGTAACGCCCCGATCCTGGGGGATACGGACACGTCACTGCGACGTATATACGTAGGTCAGAACTGTCCCCACGTATATACGCTAAGCATAAAAGTACAACACAGAATCAGAGTATAACACAAAGCGTGGTATATTCATATGCCAACTAGAAAAGTACAAATACAAAGTTATACAAGTTATGATAACTGATACACTTTACAAGTGTTTTGTTTTTCACAACCAAGTCCAAAAGAATATATACAAAGCTTTACACAAGGTGCTCACGTAAGAAATGGAGACGCGTGAGCCAAAATGAAGAGTAGGACACGAGGGAACTAGAAGAGCTGGTCAGCCTGCTCACTGAAGTATGCCTGATCTTCCGTGGAAGGATCCACTTCGTTCCAGGTCTCAGACTCTGAATATGCAAATCCAAGGGATCAAGACATATAATAATAAACAAGCTATGGCCAAGTGGCTAAAGGACATGTAAGTAGGATAGAACAATGATAGATATAAAGCATAAAAGACAAGTCCTAATGCAAGAGATCTACAAGTAATGCCTTATTATTATTACTCGTCTTACTATGATATCTAGGTATGTATTTGAGTGTACATCCCACACACATACATCCATATCCTAGTAATACAAGGTTGTTATTGGAAATAGCGGTTGTATCGACGAACTATGTTTACAGTGGGTCCCGTGCTTGCCCGGGACCACGGTCAATGGTATTCCGCTGCATGGAGACGGAAACAGCCGCGAGCCTATCCATGAGGGACTTATGAATGCCCTTTAATAATAATGAAGTAAGGAATAAGGGAGCCAGCTCTCCCCTCGGTCCCCTGGAGGCCCTCAGGTCAGACCGGAAACATGATTGTACAATATACCTAAAGCCACTGTAAACACGAACACATATCGATATCCGCATGTTTCCCCCCGTCCCATGTATAAGTTGGTCCATTTTATGCAAAAGTCGAGTGTATCATGCTTGGTATAAGTGATGGCATGATAAAGTGGGGAGATACGTATCAATTAACAAGTTCTAACATGAAAATACATGATATCAAGTCATGAAGTATAAGTGGTGATGTTCACCAAGTAACATGTCATGTGGTAGCAATTATGAAACATAAACAAGATTAACATATCACATATGTATCAATGTAAGATCAAAATTTAAAACAGAAAAGGAAACAGAATTCTGGCCCAGGTTTGGCCTATCGGTCGACCTCCGGTCGACTGCCGGTCGACTGGGAATTGTGAAGGCGGTAGGGTGCCGGTCGACTGCCGGTCGACTGGCCAAAGTGCGTGAGCTCCAGGTTTGCTCAGTTGACCACCGGTCGACTGCCGGTCGACTGGGGTCATAACTACCGGTCACCTGTCGGTCGACTGCCAGTCGACCGATACAGGGCCGTGAGCTCCAGATTTTCTAACTGTGCACGATTGTGCACATCGGTCGACTGCCCCCCTTGGGCCGGTCGACCGAAGTTCTGAAATAGGCTGTGGTCTGTTCTGAAAAATCAGATTTTGTGGTGATTGTTTTGGATGGATAAAAATATGATTTTTATAACATAAAATGACATGATCTATCAACACAAATATACTAGGAATATTACGAGTCTTGGTGAGTAAATATACTCACTTCGAACGGTCGATTGGAATTTCTACGAGTTCCGGAAGAGTTTGAAGTTGATGAAAAGCGTCGAAGTAATCCTCGACGGTTTCGCGGACGAGTCCAAATCCCAAGTTGTAAGTCCTTGAGAAGGAAGAGAATACCTAGGGTTTGCTTTGGAGAAGGAGAGGGATTTTGTGAAGGTTGGTTTCTTGGTGAAGAGAAGAAAGAATTAAAGTGTAAGGGATTTTGTTTATATAGGATTTGATTTTTGTAAAGGGAATGCAAATAAAGAATTGAGAGGGGTTTTTGTGAAAAAGGGTGGGAGTGAGGTGTCTCCCTTGACCAATGGTGGCCGGCCATGGGGATGAAGAGTTAATGAGGGCATTAATGAGGAAGTGGGTGGGATTTTAGATATTTTGGAGGAGAAGATATTTTGGAAGAGATATTTTGAGAATTTTGTTGGAAGGAAAGAAGGAAAGGAAAAATAGAGAAAAGGAAAAGGAAGGAAAAATAAAATGAAAGGGTATTTTCTCTAACCCGAAAAATTATAATATTAAAAACACGGGTTCCCGGGTTAAAGTCGAAAGTACGGAAAACATTTCGGAAAATACCGAAATCGTCCTGATTTCGAGTATCTCGGAACAACTTGCAATTTTCACCAAAAATCCATAATAATATACGAAGGCTTAAATGAAATCCTTTTTACGAAATACCTTATAATTTTAAAGCTAAAAATCTCGGAACCAATAAAATACCGACTCCGAAAGAATTTTCATAAAATCAGAAAATTCTCAGAAAAAGGCTTTGGATAAGAAATATGATTCTAATCAATAAAGTCTAAAGGATCTTTTAGAAATTCCTAATAGTTTGAAAATTAAAAATCCGAAAATTGATCAGCGGCGCTGGTCGACACCGGTTTTGAAGAAATTCATTTTAATTCCAGAAAATTCCAGAAAATCACATAAAATCTAATATATTAGGAAATGATATTTGAAATTAAAATTGATTAAATACGGGAAGTAAAACGAAGAATACGACTGAAAAGCTGAATACGCAACAAGGTACGTATTCTGGAAACGGGGTATTACAATCTATCCACCTTACAAAAATTTCGTCCTCGAAATTTCGTAAGGTGAAAGGCAACAAGGGAAAGGAAACAGATGGATAAGAATATGACGAAAGATAACGAAGAATAGAAGGAAAGAATCTTACCAAGTGGTGAAGAGTTGAGGATATCGCTCTCGGATAACGTCCTCTCGTTCCCATGTAGCTTCTCCCGGCACATGCCGATTCCAAGACACCAACACTAAAGGTATAGCCTTGTTCTTCAGTGTCTTCACACTCCTATCCAATATGGCCATCGGCTGCTCCTGATATGATAAATCCGGTTGTAGCTCCAGTTCGGAATGATCCAAGATATGGCTATCATCCTTCACATACCGCCTCAACTGAGACACGTGGAAAACATTATGAACTCCGTCCAACGATGGCGGCAATGCCAATCGATAAGACACATCTCCCACTCGATCCAATATCTCGAATGGGCCGATATATCTCGGACTTAGTTTCCCACGAGTGCCGAACCGGATTACTCCCTTGGTAGGTGAAATCTTCAAGAACACATGATCTCCAACTCCAAATTCCAATGGCCTCCTCTGAGAATCTGCCCAACTCTTCTGCCTACTCTGAGCTGCTCTGAGATGCTCTCTGATAACTCTGACCTTTTCTGTAGTCTGCATCAGCATCTCTGGTCCCAAAAGGCTCCTCTCACCGATTTCATCCCAACAAATCGGTGACCTGCACTTCCTCCCATACAGTGCCTCAAAAGGTGCCATCTTTATACTTGCCTGGTAACTGTTGTTATAAGAAAACTCGGCCAAGTGTAGATGGTCTTCCCATGAACCCCTGAACTCAATCGTGCAGGCTCTAAGCATATCTTCGAGGATCTGAATGGTCCTCTCAGATTGTCCGTCTGTCTGAGGATGATAAGCTGTACTGAACTTCAGACGAGTGCCTAGACTTTCTTGGAGACTCTCCCAGAAATGAGATCTGAACCTCGTGTCTCTGTCTGAGACAATACTGACTGGCACTCCATGCAGACGAACTACTTCCTTCATATACTTCTCTGCCAAAACCTCAGTTGTCTGTCCTACCCGGAATGGAATGAAATGGGCTGACTTAGTGAGGCGATCAATGATGACCCCACCAGCATTATTACCTTTGGGACTACGAGGTAATGCTGTGACAAAGTCCATCGTGATATGCTCCCACTTCCACTCGGGTATTGGCAAAGGTTGAAGAAGTCCAGCTGATCTCTGATGCTCGATCTTTATCTGCTGGCACACCAAGCACTTAGCCACAAACTGAGCTATCTCTCTCTTCATGGCATTCCACCAAAGTGTTTCTTCAGGTCCTGGTACATCTTGTTTCCCCCAGGATGTATAGAATATGCCGAACTGTGGGCTTCAGCCAAAATCTTCTGTCTCACTTCCCCCTGGGGAACACAAAGTCTATCTCCAAAGTATAAGGCATCATCAGGACGAATACAGATATCCGTCCTAAATCCAGCCTCTACCTGATCTCTGAATGTCTGAAGTCTGGGGTCCTCCTTCTGAGCTTCCTTGATCTCTTCTATCAATGAAGACTGGATTTGCAAGGTCATAAGCTGTCCTGTCTTCTCAGCTCCTCGAACCACGATCAAGTCTAATCTGATAAAATCTTGAATCAACTCCTTTTGCTGAGTGAACTGAACAAGTACCCTGTTCTCTGGCATTCTGCTCAGGGCATCAGGAACTGTATTGACCTTGCCTGGGTGGTATTGCAAGTCAATGTCATAATCAGCCATAAGCTCCAGCCACCGTCTCTGCCTCATGTTCAACTCTTTCTGTGAAAGATATACTTGAGGCTCTTGTGATCTGTATATATCAGCACTCTATCTCCCAGAAGATAGTGCCTCCAAATCTTCAAGGCAAAGATCACTGCTGCCAACTCCAAGTCATGAGTTGGGTAATTCCTCTCATGAGGTTTCAACTGCCTGGATGCATATGCTATCACATGATCATGTTGCATAAGCACACATCCCAGGCCTTTACCTGAAGCATCACTAAAAATGACCATTCCTCCTCTCCCTGAGGGAGTTCTCAAGATGGGAGCCGAAATGAGCTTCTGTTTCAACTGCTCGAAGGCTGCATCACACTCCTCTGTCCAAATGTACTTTACTCCTTTCCGGGTAAGTTGGGTTAACGGAGCTGCAATCCGAGAGAAATCCTGGACGAAGCGTCTGTAATAGCCAGCTAGTCCAAGAAAACTCTTTATCTCCGTCACCGTCCTCGGAACTGGCCAATCCCTTACTGCCTGGACTTTACTCGGATCAACTGAGATACCTTCTGCTGACACCACATGTCCGAGGAATGCTATACTGTCCAGCCAGAATTCACACTTACTCCTCTTGGCATGAAGCTGTTCCTGCTGAAGTGTCTGCAACACAATTCTCAAGTGTTCTGCATGCTCCCTGTAGCTCTTTGAATAGATCAAGATGTCGTCGATGAAAACAACAACAAATTGATCCAAGGAGGGCGAGAACACTCGATTCATCAAGTCCATAAATATTGCAGGGGCATTGGTGACTCCGAAAGGCATAACGAGAAACTCATAATGGCCATATCGGGTCCTAAATGCCGTCTTCGGTATGTCCTCCTTCTTCACCCTCAGCTAGTGGTAACCCGACTGTAAATCCAATTTGGAGAATACACGGGCTCCATGAAGCTGATCAAACAAGTCATCAATCCTGGGAAGGGGATACCTGTTTTTGATGGTGACTTTGTTTAATTCCCTATAATCAATACAAAGTCTCTTACTACCATCCTTCTTGTTCGCCAACAGTACTGGAGCTCCCCACGGTGAAGTACTTGGCCTAATCACTCCCTTATCTGAATACTCCTGCAGCTGCTTCTTCAGGATCTCCAACTCCGTCGGTGCCATTCTGTACGGAGCCTTGGATATAGGTGCTGCTCCTGGAATAGTCTCGATGGAGAACTCAATCATCCTGACAGGTGGCAGTCCTGTGATCTCAGCAAACACCTCCGGGAATTCATCCCACACCGGCACCTTCTGCTTCTGAACCTCCGAAGAAGTAATCTGAGACTTCCCCTTGGTGGTCTTCACTTCTCCACTAAACTGAAACTCAGGCTGAAGGGGAATTCTAAACTTGATCTTCTTCTCCCTACAATCAATCACAGCGTAGTACTGACTAAGCCAAGTCATGCCTAAGATCACGTCGTACCCTTTAGTGTCGAGCACGAGCATATCTATGGCTAAGACCTTGTCACATAGTTCCACTGGACAATCAGTACACACTCTAGATGATAAGACTACCCCATTCCCTGTACTTATCTCCCATTTGTGGTCTAATAATCTAACAGGAATAGAATGTATAGTCACAAATTTATCTGAAATGTAACAATGGGATGCACCAGAGTCGAATAAAGCGAGAACAGGCTTTGAGTGTACTCTGATGTTACCTGTAATCACTTCCTCTGAAGCCTCAGCCTCTGCCTCTGTCAGGTTGTAAGCCTGACCTCTGCCACGCCCGGCTGCTGTCCTACTTCCTCTCTGCACTGGGCGAATCATATGCTGTGGAGGAAGGGGTGCTCTCCTCATCCCCGGTCCCTGGCTTCTCTGCTCAAGTGGCCCTGGTACTGCCCGCTGTCCACTCGGTCCTGGTAGTGCCGGCATAGCTTGACCAACCATCCCCGTTCTCCTATGGGGACAAGCCTCTATCGGATGATCTCTTGACCCACATATCAGGCACCACCCATTCGCCCTACGGCAATTTGCTCGAGTGTGCCCAGGTTTCAGACAGAAGCTGCAGATAGGCCCTGGCTGGTAAGGAGCTGGCCTAAAGGGTTGCCTCATCTGTATCTTGGCTGCTCTGAACGGGCCTCCTCTTCCCATTGGCACAAAGGGCCTCTTCATAGCCTGCTGTCTCATCTGATCCCCCTGTGTCTTCTCAAACCCACGCTCGACTTCTCGAGCGATAGAGAGAACATCTGCATAGGTCTTCAGCTGCTGGGGCATCAGGTACATCTGAATCCTCATCTGAAGACCCTGCTGAAACCTGCTCGCTCGCTTCTCTTCATCTGTCACCATATAAGGAGCGAAACGGCTGAGTCTAAGGAAGTCTGCGGCATACTCGTCCACAGACTTGATCCCCTGCTGGAGCCTGATGAACTGCTCCTCCATCTCTTTCTGCGCCGTCGCAGGGAAGAAACGGCTGTAGAAACTTTTAGAGAAGGCGTCCCAAGTAACGGGCTTCTCCAAGCGGGCCTCCTCTGCAAGCCACCAAGTCCGCGCTATGTCTTTCAGCTGGATCTTAGCGACTTCAACTTGGCTCTCCTGCGGGACACGGGCTGCGTTCAGCAGGTCAGTCGTGTCCGTCAACCATTGTTCCGCCTCCAGTGGCTTCTCACTCCCCGTGAATATCGCAGGCTGCAATCTCCTGAAATCCGAGACATTCCCCGGCTTCTGTTCCTTCGGGGCTGCTAGCTCTTGCCTAAGGAGCTCGGTCTGCTGCTGCTGATTGTCCATCTGCTGTTGCTGGTTCCCCAGCATAGTCTGAATGATCTGCAGGACCTCAGCATTCTCTCCGCCTACGGGTCCATTCGGGACCTGCCCGACGTTGTTACGACCCGATCGCCTCTCCATAACGAATGCTAACTGGAATTGGAAATAATTGAAAGGAGTTTAGGATACGAAGGAATTGATCAATGAAGGAAGCAAGAAGGACTCTATAACTTTGTACGTTGTAGTTGGCATAAGCAAATTACTAGAATTTGCCACTAGATTGTACTTTAGGTTTGAGAGCCTAGGCTCTGATACCAACCTGTAACGCCCCGATCCTGGGGGATACGGACACGTCACTGCGACGTATATACGTAGGTCAGAACTGTCCCCACGTATATACGCTAAGCATAAAAGTACAACACAGAATCAGAGTATAACACAAAGCGTGGTATATTCATATGCCAACTAGAAAAGTACAAATACAAAGTTATACAAGTTATGATAACTGATACACTTTACAAGTGTTTTGTTTTTCACAACCAAGTCCAAAAGAATATATACAAAGCTTTACACAAGGTGCTCACGTAAGAAATGGAGACGCGTGAGCCAAAATGAAGAGTAGGACACGAGGGAACTAGAAGAGCTGGTCAGCCTGCTCACTGAAGTATGCCTGATCTTCCGTGGAAGGATCCACTTCGTTCCAGGTCTCAGACTCTGAATATGCAAATCCAAGGGATCAAGACATATAATAATAAACAAGCTATGGCCAAGTGGCTAAAGGACATGTAAGTAGGATAGAACAATGATAGATATAAAGCATAAAAGACAAGTCCTAATGCAAGAGATCTACAAGTAATGCCTTATTATTATTACTCGTCTTACTATGATATCTAGGTATGTATTTGAGTGTACATCCCACACACATACATCCATATCCTAGTAATACAAGGTTGTTATTGGAAATAGCGGTTGTATCGACGAACTATGTTTACAGTGGGTCCCGTGCTTGCCCGGGACCACGGTCAATGGTATTCCGCTGCATGGAGACGGAAACAGCCGCGAGGCCTATCCATGAGGGACTTATGAATGCCCTTTAATAATAATGAAGTAAGGAATAAGGGAGCCAGCTCTCCCCTCGGTCCCCTGGAGGCCCTCAGGTCAGACCGGAAACATGATTGTACAATATACCTAAAGCCACTGTAAACACGAACACATATCGATATCCGCATGTTTCCCCCCGTC
Source organism: Agave tequilana (assembly GCA_038442645.1). Lineage (NCBI taxonomy): Eukaryota > Viridiplantae > Streptophyta > Magnoliopsida > Asparagales > Asparagaceae > Agave > Agave tequilana. The sequence continues at coordinate 9,990 of JAVJIF010014409.1, read as the reverse complement.
CCATGTATAAGTTGGTCCATTTTATGCAAAAGTCGAGTGTATCATGCTTGGTATAAGTGATGGCATGATAAAGTGGGGAGATACGTATCAATTAACAAGTTCTAACATGAAAATACATGATATCAAGTCATGAAGTATAAGTGGTGATGTTCACCAAGTAACATGTCATGTGGTAGCAATTATGAAACACAAACAAGATTAACATATCACATATGTATCAATGTAAGATCAAAATTTAAAACAGAAAAGGAAACAGAATTCTGGCCCAGGTTTGGCCTATCGGTCGACCTCCGGTCGACTGCCGGTCGACTGGGAATTGTGAAGGCGGTAGGGTGCCGGTCGACTGCCGGTCGACTGGCCAAAGTGCGTGAGCTCCAGGTTGGTCAGTTGACCACCGGTCGACTGCCGGTCGACTGGGGTCATAACTACCGGTCACCTGTCGGTCGACTGCCAGTCGACCGATACAGGGCCGTGAGCTCCAGATTTTCTAACTGTGCACGATTGTGCACATCGGTCGACTGCCCCCCTTGGGCCGGTCGACCGAAGTTCTGAAATAGGCTGTGGTCTGTTCTGAAAAATCAGATTTTGTGGTGATTGTTTTGGATGGATAAAAATATGATTTTTATAACATAAAATGACATGATCTATCAACACAATATACTAGGAATATTACGAGTCTTGGTGAGTAAATATACTCACTTCGAACGGTCGATTGGAATTTCTACGAGTTCCGGAAGAGTTTGAAGTTGATGAAAAGCGTCGAAGTAATCCTCGACGGTTTCGCGGACGAGTCCAAATCCCAAGTTGTAAGTCCTTGAGAAGGAAGAGAATACCTAGGGTTTGCTTTGGAGAAGGAGAGGGATTTTGTGAAGGTTGGTTTCTTGGTGAAGAGAAGAAAGAATTAAAGTGTAAGGGATTTTGTTTATATAGGATTTGATTTTTGTAAAGGGAATGCAAATAAAGAAATTGAGAGGGGTTTTTGTGAAAAAGGGTGGGAGTGAGGTGTCTCCCTTGACCAATGGTGGCCGGCCATGGGGATGAAGAGTTAATGAGGGCATTAATGAGGAAGTGGGTGGGATTTTAGATATTTTGGAGGAGAAGATATTTTGGAAGAGATATTTTGAGAATTTTGTTGGAAGGAAAAGAAGGAAAGGAAAATAGAGAAAAGGAAAAGGAAGGAAAAATAAAATGAAAGGGTATTTTCTCTAACCCGAAAAATTATAATATTAAAAACACGGGTTCCCGGTTAAAGTCGAAAGTACGGAAAACATTTCGGAAAATACCGAAATCGTCCTGATTTCGAGTATCTCGAACAACTTGCAATTTTCACCAAAAATCCATAATAATATACGAAGGCTTAAAATGAAATCCTTTTTACGAAATACCTTATAATTTTAAAGCTAAAAATCTCGGAACCAATAAAATACCGACTCCGAAAGAATTTTCATAAAATCAGAAAATTCTCAGAAAAAGGCTTTGGATAAGAAATATGATTCTAATCAATAAAGTCTAAAGGATCTTTTAGAAATTCCTAATAGTTTGAAAATTAAAAATCCGAAAATTGATCAGCGGCGCTGGTCGACACCGGTTTTGAAGAAATTCATTTTAATTCCAGAAAATTCCAGAAAATCACATAAAATCTAATATATTAGGAAATGATATTTGAAATTAAAATTGATTAAATACGGGAAGTAAAACGAAGAATACGACTGAAAAGCTGAATACGCAACAAGGTACGTATTCTGGAAACGGGGTATTACACATTTTATAACCCTTTTCAATTTCTTTGTACATATCCAATTCTGGTTTCTCCATCTTCCCAATTTCTCACTTTCTGCCTAACTTCATTGTAATTTATTTTTCTTTTTCTTTTAAGAAACTAAAGAAGAATTTTAACCAAACTTTATATCTTAAAGGAAAACTTACTAAAAGCTTCCATCGCTAGTCCCTCCTTGTGGATCACGACCCGCATAGCCACTTGCTATCATGGTAGAATTGAGCACTTGCACATCTCTTAGTTCTAAAATTCAGTATTTTTGTGTAGGTTCAACCTCAATCAAATTTTGGCGCCATTGCCGGGGAGGGACGGTAAGTTACTCTTTTTAAAAGTTTACATTTTTGTTAACTTCCTTCTTTATTTTTTGTATAGATTTAACAACAAGGAATTCTTTCTATAGTGGATACATAAGTGGCCTTGGACTCTGCTCAAGAAAGCAGAACCAAAAAGCCCTCAGATTTGCTACATTTCAGTGGCAAAACTGAGTGAAATACTAACCTGTATTTTTACAGGTTGGCTGAATTGAAAATCTGAATTTATGTAGTATTTATCTCCTTGTTTGACTCACTATATATACATTTTTAACACAATAGTAAAAAGTTGATTGTAAATGCTAAAAATGATTTGGACTTTGCATTTAGGCACGTGTCTATTTTTTTCATTTTTTTTTATTGTTGAAAAGTGCTGGAGCCAAGGTATGTGTGCATAGAATTTAGTATAAGGTTCATTCTCGTATGAAATATTGCTTGAATGTTATTTTTTTCTATATACTTGTACACTGCACTAAATTGACTGAAGGGTTGTCCTATAACAAGATAAGGTGGGGAAGTCATTACCCTTCCTTAGCTTACAAACAATCTCCTCACTCACTAACCCAAGCTTAACTAAAAATGAGTAAACATTGGCCCTAGGGACATCTCGGACTCAATTAGGAGATTATCCTAAGGGAAGAGGTGTTGGAATTTGACTCCTGCCAAATCAGTGTCTAGGAAGGGGATTAAGGACCGAAAGCCTGAAGGTTGGTGGTTACTTAATTAAGGAACGTCTTTGACGGATAACCTCCCACCAATCTTGCCCTGACCTGACTGATAAGCTTGTGATCAAAGTCTGCATTATACCTCCTATGGACAGTCTAACAGTTAGGAGTCATCTAGGTCAAAGGTCTACCCTAACTTAGGTTAGAATTTTTCTTTTTGTTTGCTTATTTGTTTGTTTTTTCTCTTTGTTTGTGTTTTATTGTGTGATATGGCTTATAACAACAATTTTTTCAATTTTAATGGTAATACATATTACACACCAACCTCTTTTTTAGATATTACCAACCCGGCATATCATAACATTAACCAACCTAGTGTGTCGGATTGGTCTTATCCGAATCAATATAACCCATGCCCCCAATCTTATAACCATAATTTTTAGAATAATTTCAACTTTTTATAGAGTTAGTGGGGATTCACCTCCCCCGAGTCTAATTTTCAACCAACTTGTCCTCCTTATCCACCTTGTCCACAGTAGTTCCAAGATTCATACTCAATTCCACCAGTCCAAAATAAAAAAACCATCAATCTTGGAAATGAGTATGCGTGAGTCCAAACAAAAATCATAAAATCTACTGGACTCATAATTTCACCACCAATTTCAAAACAACACTTCATCTTTTCAACAAAACGATGAACCAATTAACTATGAAAAGATGCTTGAAGCCATGACTCAGGCTCAAAATGCTCGTAATCATGACAAAGATATTGAAATCACCTAGAGGGGGGTGAATAGGTGATTATTCTAATCAATGTATAAATTTAAAAATGAGATGATGCAACGATCACTCAAAACAAGATTAGAAGCCAAATACCCCGTGAAGAGCTCTGAACTCCTTCCTCGTGATTCCTCTAAATTAGAGTTTGAGGTGTACAATACAATCCTAGAGGGGGTGGTGTTGGGTGTTGGGGTTTGGTGGTGTGTGTTGGGCATTGAACTTTGAAAGCAGCTTCAAATTGTTAGCCAGCACATCAAATGAAGACTCATTGACATTGAAGTTCTCAAAGGAGAGGGTAGAAATGATAATAAGATCCAGAGGTTACGCTGAAATTGTAGATTGATGTTGTATTAAAGATCCGGGTAGTCTTGTAGAGTTTCATGGTTGATTCTGTTTAGATTTTGTCTTATTTCAAGAGGAGATGATAGTCTAAGAAAATCCAATTAAGTTGGAGAAAATAATGACTTGAAGCAGAAGAAGCAAATCAAGGTGAAGTATTTTTCTTTTCAGTCGATTATGAGTTTCCTTTTCAGGTGGAGTATGAATAGAATTCAATACCTATTCAATGAAGATTTGTTTCTAAAGATTAAAGAGTCTAAATCCTTCTAAATCAAAGAGATCAACTCCTAATAGGATTGATCAAGATTCTTCAAGTATCCAATGGCTAAGATCATCCCATAGCCAAATAGGAGTTGTATTGTAAAAATCCTATAAATAAAGGATTATAACTTAGGATTTAGGTGGAGCAGAAGAGTAGAAGAAAGTTATGGTGAACAACAATGTAAGTCTCTACAAAGCCAAGAAAATCCTAAAAATAAAGAAAGAGATGAGAAAGATGAAGGTGCATAGAGAGAAGGTATACTCTTGTCATCTAGGCGTAAATTTAAGGGGAGGTGAATACTCGTGTGTCATCGAGAGAAATGTTAGATCTCATTGTATCAAATTTACTAATAAAGCTCTCTCAAGTTGTCTTCCCGTGGACGTAGGCTAAGTTTGAGCTGAACCACGTTAAATTGTGTGTTTTCTTATTATATCTTTAATATTCATCTTGTTTGCTTGAAGTAATCGATCTCATGGCGTGCTTGAGGTCGTTGGTGGGGATCTCCGTATCTCCTAACTATTGGTATCATAATAAGTATGGTATCCAAGCTGTACGTCCCCGCCTTCACCCAGAAGAATTTTCGATCCACTAGAATTTTCACAAAGGATTACAACCACTAGGGAGTACTTAACTCCTCAATCACACTCCTCTAGTCCAGAGAAAGTGGAGCCATAAATACGACAATCACTTGGTGATAAAAAGACCACAAACTCTCTTTTGAAAACTTTTCTTTACAAAACCTAGAGAATAATATATAAGATTAAAACTCAAGGTTTTGTAAGTGATATAAAAATAGAAGAGAGATTTTAAGAACAAAAAAACTTTTAGAAAAATTTTGAAAATAATAGCCCAAAACTTAAACAAACGCTCTTTCTCAAAAAACTCAAAACTTTTGATCTTTGAATTTGTTGTTGTGTAACTTCTACCCTAATGACCCCTTTATATAGGATTTAGGAAGAGTAAACATAGAAAACTTTTACCTAAATAAAATAGGAAGAAATTGACCCTCTAATATAGCTAACCATATTTTTTTAAACTTTAAATACATTTTAAAAACATGTTAAAAATCAGCCTCCAGAAAATTAGTCATTATTGTAAATATGGCAGATTAGTCAACTTTGAGCACATTTTTTAGGCTATAAATGTCCAAATTGAGAATTAGATATAATAATAATTTGTAAATCTTTAAGTTTTCTTTTTAATGCAACTAAAATCAACTCAATATCAATTTGTATTAGAAAGTTATCAATAAAACACTGACAGGTGTCAAATCAAAAACAGTAAGCTGTTTTCAGAACAAGAACAGAGTTCAACCAAATATTTGACATCTTTAAATTTGAATCTAAAAATAATTATTGAATAAGAAATTTAGATCTGAAAGTTATCTTTGAAATTCAAGTTAAATCATGTTATTTGAATATAAGAATAAAAAGTTATGGTAAGAAATGTAAAAAAGTGTCAAGCAGATCAGCAGAACTAAAACTGGTTCAAATCCAAAACCCAATATATGTACTTGAATTCTAAAACCGGTTAAACTAAACACCAAATGTATTGAATTTGTGTGTGTGTATTTGAGCTTCAAAACATATATACTATTCTTTAACAGAAAAAACTATTGAGTCTACAAGAAGGAGTCTCTGATAGTTGATGTTGAATAACGTTTGAGCTAAACCTTAATATCATGCTTGAGAACTCTTGAGCCATCAACACCTGTATCAACTGAAATTCATTCTTTACTTCTATTATTATCAAATAGCTTTATATGATTTGTTATCATTAAAACACATAACCTGGAGATTGTAACCTTTAGGCCAACAATCTCCCCCTTTTTGATGATGACAAAACATATAAAATATAAAACAAAATATAAGAGGGAGGTAAAAGCTCCCCCTCAAACTATGCTCTATTTTATCAAGTATAGAACATGAAAACATATACATATATGAACATGTACAAAACATGAAACCTACATATATGAAAAACATGTACAAAACATGAACATGTACAAAACATGAAACCAAAATATGAAACCACCAATACTTCTCCCCCTTTTGTCATACATCAAAAAGGGTTAGGAAACAACCAATAAACAATATATGCATAAACAAGATATAACATGCATATATGCTTACATAAACTCAAAGGGGCTAAGGAAAAAAATAATCAATTGTCATATTATTAAATCTTAAAGATTAAAACTTAAGGGTTTTTTTTTAATACCAATTTAAAATTTTTGATAAACATATTGATACCAATTAAAAAATATTGATACCAATTAAAGGTAAAAAATCAAATTTTTAGATAAGCACTAAAATTATTTTGCAGTAAGGATACCAAATAGAGAATAATACCAATTTAAGATCATTGATACTAAAATTGAAAATGTTAGCATATATCAAACTAAAGTATTTTACATCAAAATGGTGGGAGTAAGATACCAATTTAAAATGAAAACTTTTACAAATTGAAAATACAACCAATACCAATTTTACATAAAACCAATTTAAAACAAGAATTTTCTCCCCCTTTATGAAATACTAAAAGAAACAATGCATAAGCTTGTAATAGATACTAATTAAAAATAATTGACATGATGTACTAAATCAAGCTTAGCAAACATAATTTGTGATTTTTCAAAAAAAAATTGTAAAGACATGTGAAACAAGTACAATCAAATTATATATATGTATTTATGGATATACTAATTGAAATATGAGGCATACATATATAGAAACACATATGAGTATACAAACATATGAAATATCAATTTTGATACCAATAAAAATATAATGAGGATCAAGTGTATAACTCATACTTACCACCTTATCATGTACAAGTTTAAAAGATATTCAAGAAGGGTATACAAGGCATGGTCGCCCATCCAACCGCCCTTAAACGGTAGGGGTTTTCAAAAATTATGATTTGAAAGTAAATAGGCATAGTTTGAAAACTCTACCATTTGAAGAATAGAAACTAGTTTTAAAGATATTTTTAAAAACTAGTAAGAAATCCTTCAAAATATGAAACCAAATCATATATACTATGAAGACATGAAAATCACATAATAATTGACACTCAAAGTCTATAAAGCACATATATGCTCAAGAAATAAAAATCATGAGTAAATAAGAATAATGTGAGTGTAAGAATCATGTAATCACAAAATCATGAGAATAAGGCATTTAAGCTCAAATCAAATTCCTTTACAAACATGAAAAATATAAAAGTTTAATTTTCATCAAAACAAAACAACCTCAAGATATATGTATATTTTGTATAAACTAGAGTATACATACTTATCCAAGCATAAATGAGTCCACAACAGTATTGATTGAGGTGAAACCTGCACACAAAATACAGTATTTCAGATTTAAGAATAGGATGTGCAAGGTGCTCAATTCTACCGCAATAGCAAGTTGTATGCGGGTCATGATCCACAAGGAGGGACTAGTGATGAAAGCTTTTTAGTAGGTCTTCTTTTAGGCTAGAAAGTTTGGTTAAAGTTCTTCTTTAGTTCTTAAAAAGAAAAGAGAAAAAGAGTTATAGTTAAGTTAGAAAGAAAGCGATAGATGGTGAAGGTGGAGAAAAATGGAGAATGGTATTTACAAAGAAATTGAAAAAGAGTGAAAAAGATTTGGAGAATGTGGTGTTGGTGATCTAAACTAAAATTTACAAGAAAGAAAAACTAAAAATTTACTTACCTCCTTTTGACCAAAAGCTTACCTTGAATCTTTGGCGACGATGTTACCTTGAAGTGGAGGCAATCAGCTCATAGCCCATAAGAGTTGATTATTGTCTCTTCCACATTACATCACCAAGACAAAACAAGCATGAAATGATACAGAGAGACTCAAATCCATCGTCATGAGCTATCGGTGGCACTCGCAAAGGCAAGGCTCTTTCGATGCTTTTAGACTCACTTGGAGAGCAATTGGTACAAGAATGAGTGAAGTAGAAAAGAAGAAGAAGAAGAAGAACACTGAAACAAAATACACAAAAGGTAACTATATATTCGATTTCATAACAATAAGAGAAAAGAAGAACAACTGACACCGGTGTCACTCTCAGCACAAGCTTCATTCTCATTCTCCTATGAAAGTCTGATCTCCTCTGAATTACATAAATGAAAATTAAAAATTACATAAAAAGAAAACTAAAAACCTAAGTTACAAACTACAATTATCCTAAGTTCTATTCTTTGCTTGGTCGTCCCCTAGAGGCTCTGAAAATCTCAGTATTTGTAAGCAAAACCCAACCTATAAGATCATATGAAGATAGGGGGAGCAATGCTCCCCCTAACTCTCCAACAGAGCCGCGAAAATGCGGCCAAGATGTGGCCAGGTGGCCACACCCTGTTGTGGAGCTCCCCGATTTCTTGATTTGTAATTATCTTTATCTGGATTTGTAGTTTATGTTCGAGATTTTGACGAAATGGCCTTTGATCCTTGGCTTCAACTGATCGATTCAGGGAGGATTCTTCTCAACTGATTTTCAACCTCTCTGATATGCCAAGATTTAGCCCTGATTTCTTGATTTCGAATTAATTCTAAATTAAGTCAGGATTTGGTGGGCTTTTGGGCTCATTTCTCTTCACTCTCTTTAGGAATGGTCTTGCAAATAGATTAAACATTTAATTAGAAAAATACAGAGTTTATTCCATAATAAGTAAGAGAATATGATATTAAATGTGCAATATTAGTGATCAATCACACCCCCATACCTATCTTTTGCTCGTCCTCGAGCAAAACAACTAAACTATACTAAGGATTATTAGACCACTTTCGCAGGTCACTCGATTGCACTGAGTATGTGAAACAAGCCGTTAAACCTCTAGGTTTTCCTAGAGGACGAGTTTTTTCTCGTGAGGGTTTTCAGTGGATTACACTCACAAAATCTATAAATAAAGAGAAACAAAGAGTTAGTATTTTCCAAAAGCATTTGAAAGAGAAAAATATTTGAAATATAATTGTAAGACTTAAGTATCTATAAGTTATAGGAAAACTGAATTTTTCATTCCTACACTTAGTCTCTATTCAAAAATTGTTATCAATCAAAGTAAGGAGTCAAATTGTACTTCTCACCTAGTCTATTACTTTACCCTCAGTCATATGCACCATCGTGACTGTGATGTTTGACTAAGGGTTCTTTAACTCTAACTCTTATGCCTTATTTATTTATATATATTTTTTGTGATATTATTCCTTAGTTCTATTAGGCTTTCTAATCTACCCATGTAACGAGCCTTTAATCGATGACTCCCAAACCAAACGGTCTTAGGGCACCAGGTGAGAAATACCCTAAGGACTTAAGGACTCGAGCAAACAAGACCACAAAACTAAGGATTTTATTATTTGAACCCCTTTTAGGCGTGAATACTTATGCTTTATTAGGCACAAATACCCAGCTTAATCAGAGGATTTTCATATATATATATATTTTAAACTTATCTAATCATCTTTCGCATAAATACTAAGGCTTGCTTAGGCCAAAGCACCTAGCTAATCAATAATTAGATTTGTTCATTTTTCATAGATAGTTTTCTTCTTTTTTTTCTTTTTTTATATATAAGGCATAAGAATCTTTGTTTTTGAACCCTAAGTATGTAAGTGCATGAAGTGTGCATATTTTATTAAGGTAAAATCAAGACTAAATTACTTTGACAAATTATCTTCCTAACTCTAAAAATCAAACAATAATCTTATTTTGACCAAGTTTAAGAAATACTAATTTTGATTTTCTATTCCTTAAAATTGACTTAGTTTCTTACAAAACATATGTCAAAATATTGTTTCTATTTTCAAAAAGTTTTTAAAGTAAAGAAAATGTTTTTTTAATAAAAAGAAAAAAACCTAAGTT